>JANPWX010000061.1:1434612-1556163 GCA_024734555.1 Trochalopteron elliotii | reverse complement strand
ATTATTATTATTATTATTATTATTATTATTATTATTATTATTATTATTATTATTATTATTAAGCTATTGAATGTAGCTCTAATAATTCAAAGCTCAATATTATGTAGCTTTAATTGCAAGATAAAAAAATTTCTTTTAGGAAAATTGAGGGGGGATTCCTTTATCCAAGTCTCTCCAGGAAGAAGAACTGGACTGGAAAAGACAATCTTTAAGGTATATAACAGAAAAGAGGCAAATAGGGAGTCAATAATACTTCACACTTGTTTTATATCTCACCAAAGGATCCATGCTTTCACTTTGGGAAAATATTTTACATTTACTCAGTTTATATTTATTAGAGGGTTCCTGAACTGAGCATTTGAAAGAATGCAATTATTATATATAATTATGTATTCAATACATGTTTATCTTAATATGTTTATTATATATACTTATCTTTCAGTTTCAGATGAACCACAAAAAGGCCAGAATTCAACCTCCTCAAAACATTACAACAGATTTCATATCAACCTTTTAGCTGTAAAGCCATTTGGGCTTATTTCAGACTCACAGTCTAAAGCAAACTGTTTGAGTCAGCTATGGGGCAGCCCAAGAGGGATGATAACTGCCAACTATCTACTATTTTCAGACTTCAATTCACCATAAAAACAGCATGAGGAACTTCAATATCACGAGTTTCCTAGTTCTATGGGCTGTCTCTCCTTTCAAACTAGCAAAGGCTCTCACCAATGGTGGGGTCAAAATCCCGTGATGTGTGGGGACACACAGGACAGCACTCTCCCGGGGGCACCTGGGGGTTCTCACACTCCAGCATATCCTGACACTGGATTTCATCGCAAAGAATGGCTCCATTGTCACAGACACAGATTTGGCACGGGGAGGGCTTCCAAATATCCCTGTTCAGGTACATCTGTCCATTCTGAGTGCAGGCTATCTCTTCACCATCTTCTCCTGGAACAGAGGAGAAAACATACAGCACATTTTCCAACCATGAAATTGAAGGAACAGGACTGGACAAGGAAGGAGCACATCTGGAGATGAGAAGTAGTATCACGTACACAAAGAAAACAATGCACCAGCATAGCTGAAGCTGATGGTAAGGACTTTTAAGACAAGTGTCTTTCTTATTTTATCACCTTATTTCTTGATCAGAAGGAAGTACCATAGAGTCACCAATTCTCCCACAGTATCAAAGGAACTTTGCCTCGTGAGTTTTTGGATGTCATTCTGCTCAGTGGGGTGTTACTTCCACCCTGAGGAACTCTTGCCAACTCCCTGCTCTGTGTAAGAGCTGAGCACAGGTCATTGGAGAGGTCTGACTGGGGACAGCTCTGTGGAACAGCACACACTGCCTGCTCCCTGCTTGCACAGCCACATCGGACAGGGTTCAACACACACAGCAGCAGTTGGGGGAAAGAAAAAAGATAATCCCATTTATTGGGTGAGGTTTATTTATTGGTGTGGGAGAATACCAGCCCAGAGAAACAAATCTTATGAGCAGGACAGTCAACCTCTGTCCAGAGGCAAGAGCAGCACCCACTGCAGTGGTATTTGGGCAGTGTCTCCAGCTGAGTGACAAGAGGCTCCTCACGTGACTTACCTTCAGTTTTCATAATCCAGCTGGTTGTGGCCCCACCTGATTAACCCAGCACACACACATGATACTGCCATGGATACATCTGAACTGCATACAAAGTACTCCTTGCATATTTTAACCATATATGAAAGACCATCCTGTGTCACTTTTTATACAGCACCAGTATGGACTGACTATATGCATACATCCTCTCTATGTACTTATTCACACAATCATTCACATTTGTACTATTCTACCCATATTTAAATCTTGGCCTTTGTTTTCTTCCTACTTTGTAGCCAAACACACTGGATATGTTTGGATTTATTTTTTTTTTAAATCATGAGGTGAATATATCTCAGTATCTTCTCCTAAAATTAAAATATGTCTGCGAAAGACTTCAAAAAGCAAGTAAAGTAGAAAGTTTTGCTTGTGTACCAAACATTTCGCAGAATGCCCTAGCAGCAAGGAAAGTTTTTTTTCATTTTGTCCTAATGAATATTTCATCTTCTAAAGGAGCAAGCAGCCACAAACCAAAGAATCAACCCCAGGCTGTCCCTAGATCATGTGTCACAACTTGCAAACCAAGAATTCCAGCGCCAAGACAGTATCTGAGTCACACACAGCAAAACTGTCACTCACAGTCCAAAAATTATTCTCCTGACCCCTAGGATGCTGCAGAGAAGACTGATCTTACGTGGGTGGGAGCTCCATCTGACCACAGAAATCCCTCCTATCAAAAATATCTTTGAAATTGGACAATCCAGTTAAAACCACTACTGAAAATTCCCAGACAGGTCTAATTTCTAATTGATACAAGACTGGGAGTAGGTCAATTATATACACAGGAAACCCTAATCAAAGACCATAACCATTTGTTTAAGCAAACCTGTTACTGGTGTAAAAATTTCCAGCTCTAAGCACAAAGACAATTTCACTGTTCTATACATTTCTGTCCTAATTTAAACCAGATGTAAACAGAAAATTACAAAATAATAAATATGAACAGATTTGGAATTTCAGCTTTGTGCCTCATCTCAAGCCCAGTTATTCTATCAATGTCAAAGCCTGAAGAAAGGGAGCAGATGTGTCATTAACTGTTGCCTGCCATCACTAACAGGTTTCTAACAAAAACTCAAATTGAAATTTTCACCAGGTCACCTCCTCTTCAATTGCTTTATCACATCAACAGACAGAATGACTCGAAGAGGTGCTGCAGAAGCTTGGGAGGAAATATTTTCACTGTGAAGTAAAGACATCAACCAAGTGTGCTGTACAGTCCATTTATGACACTGTGAGAATCATTTTCCAAACTGCAGATCGTATTTTGGAAACCACTCTTCTCACTTCTCCCTTGTGAGCATGACATAATGCACTGTCTGACATATTTAGCCTTTTCCCCCCAGATGTCTGGCATATGGTCTATGTCTTCTTTAACGTATCACCCACAGAACTCGTTGTGCTGTTCAAAAGAGCATCAGTTTGCAGAAATGAAATAAGTTATTGAGCCCAAAGTCAGCATTCTGTCATAACTTCAAATAAACCACATAGCAACTGCTTTGGCAAATCAGAGCTGAGCCAGATGGTGACTAGCTTCTGCCTGGGTCCTGCTCAGCAGCTGGGAAAGAGGCAGACAAAGGCAGGGCAAAAAGCACATACAACTTCTGAAAGCTACTAAGAAATCTGCTTCCCTATCAGAGTGCAGATATAATGGTAATTAACAAACAAACAAACAACACCAAAACTACCATCTCATAATGTTATTAGAAAACATAATGGTACATCTTTTGATTGTATTTGGTGGTCCTAGTTTTTATTTCTGCTGTGACTGAATTACACTGAAAGAGTAACCTGGAAAGGGCAGCTATTTCAAAGCCAGCTCATTTCACAAGAACATTCTGACATTCTATTCCCAGGCCTGAACTGCAGGCATGTAAATCCAGCTACACCCAATGGCAAAGGCCGCAAAGGAAATCATGTACCATGTATCAAGGAAATCATTCTACCATTTCCTCTCTGGCTTGGAAATTCACAGGTTTGTTTTAATCACCAAGACCAAGTTACAAACTCTTTATATACCACATGTTTTTTCTACCTCTGTGGTTGTAACATAAGATGCCGAGTGGCTTGAGAAGCAGCTTTGGAAATTTTTAAGGAGGCAAAAGGATCTGCTGGGCCATTAACCAATTCCCTTTTAATCAACAAAAAAAGTACAACTCTAGCTGGTGATGGACCTGACTAAAGAACTGACAGGATTCAAACCCACCAAGTTTCAAAGCAGTCTGTAAATATAAAAGGCAAGGTAGGAGAGATACACAGTGATACATTTAAGGACTCGTTCATCCAGGAGCTTACACAACAACTAACCTTCAGAAAGGGGATTTCAATGCAAAGCACAGTAAGCAAAAGGCAATTTTTTTCTGCTGTATGTTGATGGTTGGAGTATGGTTTTACTTTAAAGAATTAATTTATCAGCAGTCAAACCATCAGTTACAGCTAATTTACTGGATCCTCAGACACAGAGACTATGCATCAGCAGCTTGGAAGTAAAGTCACACCAGGCACTGTCACACCCAGGCCCAGTTTGGTGTCACCTCTGAAGCTGTAGTAATTACTGGGAGGGGAGGAAGGGAACAGAGGACCCAACATGCCATCCCAGGCACTAGATGGCTGTCAATGCCCATCAATCATCACGAGCAAGGGTCAAAGTTCATGCACAGACCAGGTGTGTAAGGCCTCCTTTGCTTTGGGATGCTTATGCTGAGCTTGTTTTCATCTCAAGTACATCCCTCTCAAGGTTAATTCTCAAGCCACCAGCAGGACAAGGCTTTTAAAAGACAGCATATGAAATCATTTCAATTTCACCACATCATTTTGAAAGCAACACCTGGAAATTTACTGCTGCTTCATTTGCTGTTTAAAGTTACTTACTTCATATTATTGTGCCCATATTGCTTTCACTGATTCCTGGTTCACATCTTGCACATGGAAAAGGGGAAGGGGAAAGGGGAGGAAGGTGAGGGCAGGTATATGAAGGTCAGGAATGCATCTTCCAATGACCTACTTGAAAAAAATAAATGGCACAAGCACACCCTGCATATATGAGTGTCTTCTGGCGACATGTCTGTTGAGTCATAGATGAAATGACATGGGAAAGAAAAGGATTTGGCATCAAAGCAGCTCCATTTCATCACATTTTTACTGGTCCTACCAAATGTGCTAATTAAAGGAGTCTAGAGGCTGACAGACCTGCAGTGGTAGAGAACACAGTCTAACAAAAGCAAAAAAGATGATGACTGGTACTGAAAGCAGTCTGCCAATTTTAGGCTTTCTTCTGCCAGGAGGGGCTTCTTGATGCATAGTGTAACCAAAGCCCAATTCTTTTGCATTGCTTAACATAAGAAGACTGGAACAGAAGGGGTATAGTTATCTAATGAAAAAGGGTTGGAAAGAAAACAGCTTGCACAGGGGTCTTCTCATCCACTCTGTCATCCTCACACTAGTTTGTGAAAAGCATAGGGAAATATAATATTACACAGATATGGTGGTTTTAAAGTTTAAAAAGATAGAAAATGAAAAGCTGAGTTTTGAGATATGAGCTACAAAAGTTAATCCTGCTGACTCACAAAGCAGAGGTGCAGAACTAAATCAAAGTGAAAGATGATATGTGCTAACAACCATTCTGCAGATGTACTGTTGTGCATGTGTACAGACTGCCAAGACAGGGACAAGAGGAGCTTGGTGGTAATAATGTTTGACTGTCAGCCTGCTGCAACAATAATGTAGGGCTTGATCCAGATCCCATTAAAGCAATAGGAAAAACCCTCTCATTTACTCCAGTAAGAATCAGACTGCCTGTTTTGTTTATATTTTGGGGGTTTTTTTTGAGTAGTAATAAAGTATTATCATTTATAATACTAATATATACAATTTATAATATTAAAATATATAATATATAAAATTACTCTGACATGGAAATTATAATGTAAACACCAATTATTCTGAAAATCAGATCGTTTTCAGGAGTGCTGACAAATACAAAATCTATTTTGCATTTGTTTCACAGGAACAATTCTTGTTAATAATGATTAACAGAGAATTCACATAAGTACTTTACAGTTACATACATGAGGATGAACCTGGAATACTTTACTAATAAAAGACTGAACTGATGCACAATTTTGCCAATTTTGTGCACCTTTTGGAAGAGAAGGGAGTTCCAAGTTATTGTCCCAACTTGCTCCCTTGTAAAAAAGTGGGTAAGAAAAAATCCCTTCTACATACTTATTGGAATGTACACAATGTTCCCATATTTATGGGAATTTTAAAACACAAAGCTGTAGGAAACCAGATTTCATCAGAACTTTTTCTTAGGAAAAGTGTGGGGGGGATTTAATTCATCCTCCAGAGTTCCCGTTTGAAAAAAATCCTAGTGGATAATTTGCAAAGTTGACAATTAATAAGCCCTTTTAACAGCATTCCACAGAATAAAAGGTGTTGAATGCTTTAAAGTCCAAATGAGTTTCAATGTGATGGAGGAGTTCAACTGTCTAGACAAGGAGCTGCAAGCCTTCAGAAGTGAATTCACCAACCAAGAAAACCCAGTCCCCAAGCTCTCAACAGCAGTCCAGATGCAGAAAGCAATAGCAGAACAATATACTCTGACTTGGGAGAAGTAATAATCTCTCAGGTAAAGGGCTCTCTTAGTGTGACCTGGCAGCTGGGGTTTGTTTCTACTGAAAAATTGTGCCTAAATAAATAAATCTGTTGTCTACTCAGCACTGTGATTTCAATTTTGACTCAATGTGGGAAATTGAATAGGAAAAACTAAAAAACTATGCTTAGGATACAGTTAAAAACCTCCAAATTAATTGTAAATCAGTATCTGAAGTATGCAACTGCTTCTACACTTACTCACATGGAATCAATACTACCCTACAGTTGGTTTGGTGGCCCCTATTTCCCCTTTTTCTCACAGGTTCATGAATTTATGTCTCCATCAGGGCAAATAGAAGCTTTACTTGCCTTTTTATGGATAAGTTTCATTTCCAACACAGAACAATCAAGAACAATGTTTTTATTACAAGATCCAGCACATGCTGAATACGAAGGCAGAAAATACTGGGATCCCTTCCAGTAAAAAGGCTTTCTCTCGCCAGTCCCACAGCACTATCCAATGTTTATTACACTATTCAATTCCCTAAAAGCAAATCATGGTGTTGTATCTGCTCTTAACCTCACTGGTCCTGAGTTGCTGAACAAGACTCAACCCTTGTAGATCACCCCAGACAAGGCAGGAAACTGTGCAGAAGCAACTTTGCTCAAAGTTTAGTCAGAGTGGTCCTTTCCTTTTGGTAATCCCAGTCTTGGACATGTCTATTTCAAAGGCACTCAGTCAAAGTAACTCATTAGAGTTTTCCCATGAAAAAAGTTAGATGTAAACATGTTTAACTTTCTTTTTCTCCGTTTTTACTTCAGTTCACACGTAGGCTGGCTGGACACATTTCTGGGTGCCTGCAGGAGAATAGGGTGAAGGAGGGAGTTCAAGAGCCTGATATGCCAGCAGTGCTTATACAAATACTCTCAGATGACCGCATTCAAGCCTCCAGCATACAGTGGGAAATAAAATTACTTCCAAATGTCCAAGGCTGTACAGAGACTGACATGGGGAGGCATTCAGAGCATGCCTGAGAAAACACTATAGCAGATTTCAGCAGTTGGAGCAAATCAGTCAAAAGCTGAAGTTGGTAGCAGAGTCCCTGGTCTCTGCTGGAGCCCACACGGCCACAAACGCTCTGCTGGGACTTTGTCATGCAAGGTAGTTAAAGTCAGTTCAGCCACTGCTGACTCAGTGCAGAAAAAGCCTAAACAAAGTGCTTATCATGGCCAATTATTATGTTTTATTATCTCAAAAGAGGCTTGAGGCAACAGAGATCATTCAGTTTTATAAGCAAAATGTTGGAACAAATTCTCAACTAAGGGATGACATTTTTAAGAGGAATCACTTAATTTGCATGAAGACAGGCTGGTCCCAGGGAAATATCAAATTCTTTTGGTGGAGCTCACAAAGAGAACACAGCAAACACGTTTCAGGCTGTGCATGCAGGGCCTGGGCTTGGCACTGCTGAACACACACATAAGTTCAGCAATGCAGGCAATGTCTTTAAAATTAAGACAAAACTAAACCTGTAATTAGCACATTTCCTAAAATATAAGAGGTTGAACCTTCTGAAAACAAATATACCCTAACAGTGGAAATTCTGCCCAACTTGCTGTTACTGGAAATTAAAGCAAATGTGATCAGGACTTAATGAACTGCACATAATATTTCTAAACTTAAGTCTAAGATAGTAAGATTACAGTAAAAATGCAATGTTGTTATATGGTCTGTTCTGGCTCCCTTTCTGGAATCCATAAATGTTTGATTTTGGTCCTTCCAAAAGCCAGACTTGGACTGCTGTGAATTAGTAAAAATAATGCATTTTGGCTGTGATGAAAATTCTCTCAGCTACTTCCTGTGTCATTATCAGTGAGACACAATTTCCACTCACAGCCCATTTGGAATCCTATAGCAAATCTAGGGACAATTCACAAGAAACCACGCTGGCTGCTCCTTGTACGGCCCAAGGAACAAACCGTGCAGGGTAAGATTGCACTGTGTTAGCCAGGTTCCGAAATAACCATCTCTTGATGTTCCCAGCACTGATGCCTGAGGAAATGTCACCATGATCTAGCCACCAGCTGGACTCAGAACTGCCAGCCATGACTCTGTGAACTCAACAATGCTACCAGGTCTTCATTCACCTTGCTATCCTCACGTTCAGTCCCATACTGAGTACCTTCCCAGTTTGTCTATGGATGCTGTGGGAGATGGTGTCAAAAGCATAGCTGAGCCAAAGTAAACAGCAGCTTCACTTGTGCACCTGCCACAGGTGGCACAAGCCAATCACCTCATAGAAGGCCATGAGATTTAACCAACTCAATGGAAAGGGGAAGATGCATTAAATAAATAGCCCCTAACTCTGTCTGCTCTTCTCTGTAGCCATCTATTCCAAATCTTAAAAGTTCAACTGTTCCAGTCTCACATATGCTTTAATACACAGAGTCCAACTGGTAAAAGAGCAATGCACTGTGAAATAACTGGTTTGCTTTTCTTGTTTTGCAGGATTTAGCTCTTTTGAAGTCACACAAAATGCATATGGATGTCTTTTCTTATTATATCTGAGAGAACCACTTGCTGCTGCCCAAACACCATCATTCTTTGAAGCCATACCCATCAAAGTTCAATAGAAACCTATCATTACACACTGCCTTTTCCACAAAGCTATGCTACATTGTGGTTTGCAAAGTGGACTCCTGTAATCCCCTAAATGCATCCTTGCTGGCTAATATCACCCTCTTTTTCAACTAAAAATAAAGATTTGTAATTAGCAAGAAAACTCAATTCCATGATTAAAAAAATCCTTGCATTCCAACAGGCTCAGCATTTCAGGCTGAAGTGAAAACTACCCAGTGTTTGGGTGGAGTAGGAAGGTATTGCTGGAAAGCTGTACTCATAATATGCTGTTTGCACAGCAAAGCCATTCATTTGCTGAAATTCTGGGCCCCTAAGAAATTAAAGAAGAAGAATGGTAACCAAAAAACTGCAAAAATTTCAGGAACAAAACCTTTTGTTTCTTTTCTGCCACCATTACCTTTACCACAGTTCAGACAGCTCAGTCAGCAACTTCTGGTTCCAAGTTGACATGGAACAGACTTTGGCAGCCCTCAGGGCACCATGGCTGCTTTCTGCACAGCATCAGGGAGGAAGGTTCTAAAAGAGCAGCCTTGTTTTCAAGTGTAATCCTGAAGATAATCACACACATGTACATAAGGAAGAGACAGGGTTTTAGATGTGTCCCATGCCCAAGAGAGAGCTCAACTTATTTATTACTTTCAGATATAGGAGCAATAAGCAGTTTCCTCCTTTCAGTGTGCAAAAGGAACAATGTTAGCAAGTAATAAGTGAGCAGGGCTCAGCTCATTTCAATAAAGGTTTGGGATGAAAAAAATCCTTAAGACTGAATATAAAAGCAAGACAATTAGCATTCCTCAGGAATTTTTCTGTAATGTGGGTTGCGGGTTGAGTTGTTTTTTGTTTGGTTTTTTTTGTTGGAAAGCATTTCATTACTGAAATACCAAGGACAGTCCTTTTATTAGCTACATAACTTGAAAACCTTTCCTTTCATTCTCAGAATGTTTGAAATCATCTATTTCAGTCAAAAAAACCACTGGGATTTGCTAGATGGAACCTCACACCAATAAAAGTCTTGTATAAAAACCCAAGTCAAGCTGTGGAAAAATGTTTTCATTGACGTGACCCAATTCCATCTTTTTCATCATTTCTGAGTCATGAGACCTTTTCAAGGTTGCCCCAACTGATCCAGGCTGGCAAGGGAAAACTCACTTATTTAAGAGCTTCCCCTCTAGCATAGGCTGGTGGTTGTACAATGCAACAAGGATGACTTTAAGTAGACTCATATTTGCAGACCAACGTGCTTTAAATCCCACTGAAAGAAGAACAGAGCTAGGTCAGGTGAAGAACATTCTCACTCCATTTTCAGAATGCTGCATAACTTCATTAAATGTAAGAAGGAATTTTAAGCAAAACACACTTTCTTATTTTTCCTTGATGCAACAGTGGAAAATGGCAACATTAACTTCCTAAGAAAAATCCCATGAAAGAACTACAGGTATCTTTGCCACCTGGAGACTCTGTGTTACTGTATGATGCACTGGAATAAAGTTACATATTTTTATTTCCATTTAATTTTTAACTTGCCTTTGGTACTGTTCCATTTCTTGGTCCATACAAATGTTTAAAAAAAGAAAAAAAGAAAAGAAAAAGGTCAGCAAAGAAGACATACTATCCACCCTGTCATTTAGATGCATAGCAGTGATAAATGGATACATACCAGCCATTTCTTTGCTCTGCTGCAGGATTATGGTTTCTGGGACAGAGGAAATGAAAGGCTTTTCTGCAGGCTCTCCTGCTCCTAATCATTGGATATCATTCCATACTTCAGGGAGGAAGCATTATGAACTTTGTCAGGCAAATAATCCATACTGAAAAGTTTGGAATGAATTAAAATTCAAGCAGGGATGCCTAGTTTAAAACAAACCAGCCGTCATCACCTCCAGCTACTGTCTGCTTTGAACATTATCTACTTAGTATTTCCCTTACTTCCTCCTTTCAAAACTACTTCATCATTTTTCAGATCTTTTTAATTTTACCCTACTATTGTTTCTTTGATATGAGCCTTTAAAAGCCCAAGGAGGCAGCATCCAAGTCACAATTACATTTTTTTCCAAAGCAAAGCACTCTGAATACTGACATCTTGATGCACCACTTAACTCCCAAAGCAGGGCTAGGAGCTGAAATTAGGTTCATATAAATGCATTAAGCACAAAAGAGAAAGTAAAGCATTTCTATAAAAGAATGGAAACCTGGGTATGGTTTAGAGAAGCATCCATGTTAAAGGGATGCAACTCCAACATTAGGGCCTGAGATCATTTCTAGGGAACAATGAGGGGCATGTGGGCGCTGCAGTGTGACTATGCCCCATTGCTGGTATCAAAACTTGGCCTTCACTCCACTCAGTAACCAGTATAAACAGTACAGAGAACCCTGACATAAAACTGGGCTCTAATATGACCAAACTCTGGGCTCTGAAGTGGAAATCACCAGCTGGAAGCCAGGAATCATGCACAACACCTTTGACTCAGTTTAACAGGGAAAGTGTCTTAGTTTATCCATCTCCAAACTTACATGATAATAAGTAAAACAAATATATGCTTTTTCCTTAGAGAATAGGTTCCAAAGAAAGAATTTGGCACAAACCCAGCTAAAAAACAGCTTTTATTTTACTTAAGTCTTCATTGCCATTAAATGATAAACCCTTGGGGACAGAGCCAATGGCACCAAAAGACACTTATTAATGTCAGTGGGCTTTAATCCCATGTAAAGCTTTATTGTGTTACATATAGAGGCACTGAAATTTCATAACTCCTTATAAACACCTTTCAGCATAGTTTTTTTCTCTCTCTCTAATGTACTGAATTATTAGAAGTGATTCTCTGTGGTACAAGAAATACATCTCAAATTGCATCTTTCACATAGCATCTAAGACTCCAATACAAACAACAAATAACAAAAGCCCAATCACTTGTTTCGACCTTACAGTTCAGGACTTTCATAAAGGATATAAAGGTCCCCTTTAGGGCCCTGTGGGCTCTATTTGAACAGGGAATTATTGCTGGCTTTCCATTAAAACAATATACTGTGACTGAAACAGCAGTTTGGCATACAAACATAAGGCAAGTCCATTCACCAAATCTCTGAAGTATTTTTTGAATCACTCCCTGGGGAAGCTCAAAATAATGTTTTGCTTGGTTCAGATAAACTCCAGCTTATCTCAAGCTCACCAGAGTCTTCAAAGGTCTTATTTATCCTCAAAAAGGACCCTCATTTCCTATATTTTTAGGTTCCCACATATCTTCATTTTCTAAACCACAAAACCCTTCCACTCAACTTTTCCATTCAAGCCCCAAATTCTTTCTTTGAAACCTTTTCCCTAAGTAAAAACCATATGTTTACCTTACTTCACCACCTCACACAACTGAGTGTTACACCAAGAAGACACCTCAACATTACAATTCCCCATTCAAGAACTGCTCGACAAGACTTTTAAGTATTGGTAATTCTGCTATAAGAAGCAAACCACAACACCTTAAATAGACAATTGTTTGACTGGTTTTTACTGTGAATTTAGAAATATGAATCCAGTTCAGCAAAGTACTGGACATGTTGGGATACACTCTAGGTAAGGGTAAAGACCAGTGCTTGTTATCATCAAAGGACAGAAGTGAGCTCATTATCTTGGTTCTTCAAAGCCTATAAGATATTTATGTTCAAGTCCTTCAAGAGGTGGCTTTATTGCCTGGGTCACTACTTGCATTTTTGTGTAAGGCAAGACTGGAACATCTCTTCAAATTAATGTGTTTTCTTCTACCTGGTACTGCAATTCCATTAAGGATGTTATACTTCAGATTTAACAGAGCTTTTTAACCAAATCTGATCTTTTAGCTCCTTCAGAGCTTTACAATCCCCAAGTGCACCACCAAAACTACTCACTTTTCTTAAAGAGAAAGGCTGGAAATATTATGTTGCATTCACAGCTGATTTGAGAGTCAGCTCTGAGAAATCTGTAGCTGCCAGGAGACTGAACCTTCTCCAGTTAATGCCAGCTAAAGATTTTGACTTTCATTCCCTTGATCAGGAACTGTTTCTCACATAAAAACCTACCTATTGGACAACTCCCAAAGGATTACAAATAGCTGGCATCTATCCCCAAAGTGCACTAGAGGTTTGTGACAATTTCCAGAATGCAGTGTCCTATTGCTAGATTTATTTACACTAGTGAAGAAATGCAATATTGCCAATGCCCTGCCTCACTAACTCCTCCACTGGTGGTCTGGCCAAACACAGCTTCACGCAGCTACTGCCAAAAATCTTCTCTGCAAACAAGGCTACATATGTCATCACTATATTATTTTATATTTTCACTAGTCCTACCAGCTTGGTAGGCTTGGAATCAAACTCATTGAAGGGTTGCTATAATCAACCAAATTTTCTCAAATAAAATGCACTGCAGGGCTTAAGAAGTGACAATTTCAGCCCACTGAAGGTGTACTCCAGTGCTCCAGACAGAGCACTCTGAGGGAGGAGGGTCCCACAGTGGAGCTACAACACAGGAGAGGCAAAATTGATCTGCATGAACACGGAGGTAAGATAGGAGAGAAGAGCTAGATTGTATCGTAGGTGCAGTGAGACCCAGCTCTGTATCTCATGCCTGGCAGAATTGCCTCACCTGTGTACTGCCCCCAGACCTCCCAAACACTCCATGAACAGCCAGCACTCCAAAACAGCTTTTCACAGCCTTCAAGTACAACGTAACTTCTGCCTTAAAGAGAGCAGTGATCCAAAAGTGAACTGCTGACACACCAGTGAACACCTCCTTGGGAGAGGGCTTACTGCCTGGCTCCTTTCAAAACTTCATGTAAGCATTCAGGCTTTCAGTAATGTTGCAACATATATTGGATGTTGCAATAAAACAAATGGATATTCATAGACCACCCACAAGAAGCAGGCCTTCAGCACCGAGTTGATAACACCATATAAATTAATTCTTCTCTAGTTCTCTTCACCAGGGCCTTATTCAATGTTTAAAATAAATTCCTTCAAGGTCTGTACTCTCCTAGCCTCTACCTGTTGTCATGAACCTTACTATTACACATGATAAAACAGACAGAACTGCTTCGAGTAAAAGAGAAAAGCAGACAAGTCTGCAAGTCACAGACTAAATATACAGAATTTGTGTGAAGAGTTAAGAGTTGCAGTGAGGTTAATGGATCAACATCCTCACTGACAGACTCTCCCACTCTTTACCACTGCCCTTCAGCACAGCCACCTGTGTAGTTTTTAAACAATAATTGTAGCAATTTTAAAAGCCACAGAATAAGATACATGTCTAAGTGTTGTCCTCTGTGTTGTATCCCTGAAGAGCGACCAAAACAGATGAACTAGGAGAATATAAAAGGAATATGGCTTTTTGCCTCTGGCAATGAAATAAATATGCATAAATCAGTATCAAAAGAGAAAACCATCCTTCATAAAGTTAATTCTTATCATGTCCATAACTGCACTCCCTTATATTGAAGAGAGCGAAATATTTTTGTAGTGATAAGTTTGACAAGAAAAGATAATAACCACTTTATTGGAAACAGATGGTTTACACTGCTATGCTATAGATAAAGTTGTGTCAGCATTTCCATAAAAGGCCTCCCTCTTTCCAGCAGTTTCCAGCTGGCAGGCAGCATTTCTACCTCAACTAGCAAGATAAAATCATAAAAGTAACCTGGAAAAACTGGGGGAAGAGTAATTCTTGAGCTAGTATCGGAAAAAAGAGAGGGGAGGTGTTTGTGGGGGCAGCCTGGGCTGTTCAGGCACTGCTGCAGTGACCTTGCTGCCACAGAGCCCCAACCCACAGCATCCCTGTCCTGCCCAAGATGCACAAACACTGTGCCATCTATGCACAAAGATGCAGATACAATATGTATTTCTAAGAATAGTCCTCAACCAAGGATAAGATCTGCTAGAAACCAAAAATAACACAGATAAGACAGATATTTGGGTTAGTCCTAAAAGAAATCCCAGTAAAAATCTCTGTCTAACGGATGAGCCAGCACAGATTTCATTACTGCTGAAACAAACCCCAGGTTAACAAATCACACTCAGATACAGTTTGGAAAACATTAGTTCAGCTTTGTCCTTCCCAAAAGCATTGACTGCTTTGATCTATAAATGATGACAACCTGGGATAATTTAATGTATTTTCACTAACTTTATCTATTGAAAATCAACGATTTTTGAAGACCTATGTAAAAAACAAATATAACAATGTTCCTCTTACCACATTCTAGATCCAACCCAGAATTTAATGTTATAGTTTAGATCCATTTAATTTAACAATTACAAAAACATTTTTTAGCCCCTTTTAATTTGGATCAGGTTCCTCTTTGTACATTTACAATTCACATTGACAAACGCTCTGTTTTTCTGCTAGAAACTTTGGGCTATTTGAATTTCCTTCCATATTTGGATCACAAATCCTTTCTTGACAAGGAATTCGCTCACTGTTTGACAGGAGAATTTTTGACAGGGTTTATTTGCAGTTGTTGAGCTGTTTTGGTTTTCTTACTGTTGCAGAAGGCAGCGAAAATGAATCATAACCACTGTCAACATGACAGATTAAATTTGTATCAGATGCCATGAGCTATTGTAGTTACTCTCCCATGTAAACCATGAAAATGTACAAAGTGTAACCATGGTTGCACCCACCTAAAACTATGTAATAGCTTTTATATATATATATATATAATCATATATTATGTAAATTACATTCATGGGGTTTTTAACAGAGAAATTCCCCCAAGAGGCAATTTTTAGAAAATTGAAGACTGAAGACTGTTGTTTTTTGGGTTTGGTTGGGGTTTTTTCAGAAAGAATTTTGAGCAAATGACCAATTTATCTGAGTACTGAGCTCTGTGACATTTCAGCAGGGATGTAGCCTCCTCTGCAATGCTGAACCTGTAAGTACAAACACAAGAAACTGATATAAATTTGTGTTTAGTTCGGGGTGCATGGAGACTCTTCCCTGCTGACATACTGTAGGACAGACAGGGAGAAGGTTACTTTTAAGATAAGAAGCACCCCACTGTGCACAGCTGATAAACTGCTATACTACACAGAAATCACTCTGATTTGGCTTTAATACAATACTCACCAATTTAGAAATCTAGTAACTTAAAACCATAACCAAGTAACTTGCTGGTTTTCTGATTTTTTTTTTCTTTTTTTTTTTTTCCTACCAGGAGCAAATACCAGAAATCAGTCTGACTTAGTTCTTGAAATATATTATGTCAAAACATAGACCATTCTTTTGGCACTGTGAAGTATACCTTCATTTTTGTAAATTATCCAGTCACATTTTAGAAGATAGTTACTCGACAGAGCTGCATCAACAAGGTTCTGGGATGCAAAACATCCTTTCACTGTGGCAGAAGAAATAAGAGTTATGCAGTCCCAAGTTCCACATGTTTGGCTGTGTTATTTTAACAAACAGAAAGTTATAAATACATGGTGTTCGAAGCAAACCTCACTCTGAGGCATTCCTTGGATATCAACACTTGAAGAATATAAACAGAATTGTTGTTTCAGGCCTCTTATACTCTTGATATTAAGCAGAGCAGTGCAGTTTACACTTCATATAGTCCATAAATCAAACACAACAACTTATAAAAGCACGTAGCTCACAGGCTGCTTGCTGTACTTCATAGAATCTTGCCAACAAATCAGAAAGGTGATTGCTGAGCGAGATACAGTTGTGGCATTAATAAAGAACTAATCATAAATAAGTAATGTGCATTCTAAGAAATAACCTTGGCTATCTCTGAGTATCTGGCCATTGAATCAGGCTAAGTCTTAGTATTCCTTGGTTTTGAATACAAAACCCATAAATACCTGCACTTGTTAGTTTCTATTCAATCATCAGAAAATACACAATCTCTAAATATAAAACAAGATATCATTTGATAGTAGTGGTTGCAAATGATCAAACTGAAATTATTACACCATAAAAATAATTCTTAGACACCAGCATTTATTGATTCTATTATATAACCTGTCAAATGAATTGAAAGCTTTGGTTTGGCATAGATTGCCTCTGTACACTATCAGAAACCACATTCTCCATAATGACTACGCAGCACTTGGTAATTACATTTCAACACCTGATTCAAACAATATTTCAATTTATGCTGCTAATGTAATCTTAACTATTATGTTAGTGGGCCAGTGGGCCAGTCACTGCTCATTTTTAAAGAAATAATATTAGATATGCAATTAGAGCTCAGCATACTGATTGGATTCTGAACATACTAAATTAGTTCTCTCAGAAATATTTTCAATTCTGTATAATTTCTTAGTGTGCTTTCTTATTATCCATAATGTAATTTACTTGAGCCTCGTGCCTCATGGCAATTGGTTTCGCAGCAGTTCCAGGACTCTTACAACTGCAAAGGAAGGAAGTTATTTGTACTGTTATTTGTACTCAGAGCTGATCTCTGAGGCATTTCCACAGATCCAGGTAAATATCACTGAAGCCCATCCAATAAATCTCACTGTAAGAGACAGTGCAACCTCCTAAGTTATAATGGGATCCATGATCCTTGGCCACTATTGGGGAGTAACCACACTGTAGTCAGCATTCAAAAAACCCCCAAACAATCCTAGGACAAGCTTTCTAGTCGATGTGAATATTGATATAATGTAAAAATTTCAAACTCTAAGTAACAGAAATCACTGGTGAGCTTTAGTACTGAGGCACTAAAGAATAATCAAGGTTCTGTCCTCCTAGGAAATGAGAGTGTGGATACCAGACAATACACTTCAGTCTGCATCTCTGAGACCTCAAGACTTCCAGCATGCAGGCAGACATGACATTAGACCACACGAGACATACTAGACCCCCACTGACATTATCCCAAAGCACAAATGGGAACCAAGTGTCCACAAGAACCTCCCTGAGAGACCACAATGTCTAGCTAGATAGGCGAGGAGCCATCAAAAAACTAAAAGGTACCTTTAACAGTTCTGGAAGAACTAGGATAATGAGGCACACTACACTTTTCGACAGTGATGTAATCAATAAAAACACAGAATATTGGGCTTGAGGGTGATGTAGTGAGAGCAAATGAAGTACAAGATAAATGGGTCAGATAATGGATGGTCTAACAGTTACTTCCAAATGTGAGAATCCAGCAAATAATCTTTCAGAAATTTAACAAAGTGCTATAAAAATTTCTGGTTTATGCATACCCATATTTATATTTGGACAATATGATTTCTTTATTTTTACTCCAAACTATATCATTTTATAGGATCCCTTATTGGTGTTACGGAATAAGTAGTTCACTCATATACTTTGGAAGAATTAATCTTTAAATACTGGAGAAAAGTTCTGGGTTGAAACCCATGGTTTACAGATGGACTTCATACTGCCTTCTTCATAGTGGTCAAATTCCCTCTTCAGCATTGGCTGACCATTTAGGCTTAAAAGTTGTAAATACACAAGGACCTCAACCTTTTGTATTTACTGTGTATGTGTGTATATATATATATATATTTATTTTTTTTAATATATATCTAGATAGATATATTATCATCTATAGAACTGAGTCATGTTTGCCTTCTGAAACTCCAGTTCCAACCTGAAGTGACAATACGTAGCACAGACACTAAGCAGTTGTTCAAACAGCACAAGGTTTGGTCTTAACACATCTGTGCTATAATGCTCCTTTCAACAGACGGGAACTTTCCCATCTCCACAAATAACAAATTATTTCAGCTCAATGCCAAAGATTCCACCTCAGATAATAAAAGAGGGAAGCCTCACAAAATCACAATGACCTGTCAGAATACAGGGCCCGGGATTTGAAATCCAGGTCAGGTATGGGGATGTTGAAAAGAGCCACTCCTGAGCATTTTCATAACCAGGGATTGGTACAAATTTCTTAGCACATAGGGCAGCATGGGATACCCAACCTGAGCCTAATTTGCAGTGCCCAGCAAAGGAGCCCTAAGTGATAAATTCCATCTCCTGCTGAGTCAATTATAGAGCAGCAGGAGGGTATTTAAGAACTGTGGATGAGATTCTGCCTGCCCAGGCAGATGCAGTTTCTCCATGGACATCTCCAAACACACCTGCACTCTGCTCCTGGGGTGAGCTCGAGCCTGAGGCAGTTCCAGTGCAGATCCCAGAACAAGGCTGGAATGGCATAGAGCCAGAGGGATGCTGAGCCCCAGACTGCAGCAAGCCAGCAGCTCCTCTGGGAGCTGCCTGGAGGCCCACACAATGGAACAGTTCGGAGAGTCAGCATACTAAGCTTTATGAAAGCACTAGTCTTTAATTACTTTATCAGACTGATTCCTTTTTTCCTTACTAGATATGCTTATTGCCACTTTGGTAGGTAAAAGTTTTCATACATGTAAACTGGTGATTTTCAACAAAACTGACATTTTTTAGGTTGTCAGCATATACTCTGCAGGATGTCTTCGTCTCAACAGCATGAGTCAATAAAACTGAAACACTGACATCTACTTTCATGAAATGCAGAAACCAAAACATTGACCTGTGGCTACAAAGACCCACTGGGAATGTCAGATCTCACAAAACAGTCCAAAAGCAACTTGACATGAATGAGAGGTAAGTAATGACTTCTTCAATACCAAGCAAAGCATATTGTCCTCTGAAACTGATGCTGAAGGTTGCCCGTGCTGCAATAACAGACAAGTCTATTTCCAAATCAAACCCTAAGATCTGCCTTAATTATCCTTCAATGATTCTATCATTCTGAATAAAGATTTGTTCTAAAAGCTTTAAAACTAAAACTGAATCTTCTAACAAAGCATTTCTGAAAAGTAACTAGACTTAAACTAGTTTAAACTACCATAATTCTCATTAAGGTAAGATTAACTCAATTAACACCTTTAGACTTCTATTCCATTATTGCAGATATATTTCTTGGCTCTCAAATCCCAAGTGGTTCAAAAGCCACCTGTACAGTGATTCTTTCATTTTCCTTCAGTGGATGACTGGTAAACCTCTGATCCATACCTTCAATAAGCACTTTCACATAAATTTCCATCCTCACAGAAAACTTGCCAAAGTCAAGAGACAAAAGAGCTTCTGTGCCACATTTTATATCTATTTTTATGCCACAGGAGATCATTTTTCTAGGTTGAAAGTGGTAGCTTCCTGCCAGATCCACCCACTCATACTGGTAGCTTCTCATGGTGAACACTTCAAAATACCCAGAGGAGGAATTCTGGTTTAACACAGATCAAAGAAATCTACTTAAAAAAAAAAATTGATCAAAGTTTTGCAGCCTAAAGTTCCAGAACACAATCAATCTTCTGCATCAGCTGTTCACCTTACCACACATGAAAGTTACCCTCTACAGGCCATTACTGATACTCAGTCTTTGATTTTTTCTTTCCAAAAAAAAGATAATTCCTTTTAGTGGCAACTTCCCAGGAGATGACAGATAGGAAACTGAACTATTAACACCATTTTTAGTCCATTTTCCTTGCTCTCTCTGTAAGTTTAGATTGCTCCAGTTGCCTCATCCTTAAGTATAACAAGTTCATCTAGAAAACTTCTACCACCATTAACAAATTACTTAGAGTAAAATTTAAGAAGTTGACTACAGCAAACAACAATATTTTTCTCTGTGTGTGTGTGTGTCTGTGTGCATGTGAAGGAGCTTGAAATAAGACTCTGAAAAACACCTACCCCAAGACATAAGTAACATTTATGTTAAAGGAATCCCTCCACAGAAGTTACGTAGGATCAAAAAGGAGGCAGCACCTATCAGCTTTTTTTTGTACTGCCAACAGGTGGTGAGGCCTTAAAATTTAAATGCATTCCTCAAATTTCCTCTGTCTACAGCACATAGCATATTTTAAATGGTTTACTCAATTTATTTGCAATCTTCATGTCTGTTGTAAGCATAATGAATACATGCTGAGATATCCAACAACAACAAACCAATCATCACTTGCCAGAACAACTTCAAAGCTCTGAGACATGTACTGAAAATCAAAACGATGCTGCAGGAATTTATTTTCCAGACTCTTCTATTTAGAGCTTACTAGCAGCTCTGCCTTTTAAGTGCTCTGTCTCATATGGTGAGGAGAAATACATCCTGCTGCTATTTGCTTATCTTCTGGCACTGGCTGCTAACCACAGCCAGGCTGTGATTCTGGTATTTCATCCCTAGGACCTCAGTCAATCCTACTTCAGGGAACAAGAGACTCGACCCTATTGCTGAATGGTCTGGAATCCTGAAGCAGCTGAATCAGACACACTCCTGCACTTAACAAGCACATTGTTCAGGATGTATTTTATCTGTTAGGAAATGGCCTCAACTGCTTTTCAAAAGTACTTTTAGACATTTGTCAATAATGGTAAACAGCATAAAGTAACAAGAGATTTCTTCTCCTCTTCCTATTTCAAACTAAACCAAGAATTATCTCACATTTACAAAAAAAATCTTAAAATACGGATTTGAGCCTAAACTAGAGTTTTTTAAGAACCCAAAATAATAACTTCTGTTGGCAAGACAAAATCTAAATCACTGATACAGTGGATTTTTTAACTGTTGACCAAAAGATACATACCTGGCAGGGTATAAAAAGGGTGCAGAATCTCTTCTACAACCTTGTTCACTTGAAGTAGCACCTTACAACAACGTTACAATGTACATTGCTGTCCTCAGGTGAAGGTTCTGTTCAGGAGTTTGTGACTTCAAGGAAATGTGAGCCAGGGTTTTCCTTTTTCTTTCCATGAATTAAAATCCCTCACAAAATTTTTGTTCATGACTTATGCATTACATTATTTTATAATATCCTGCTCTGTGAAGGATAGCATATATAATAAATGGAAAACAGACACGATCACTCTGGGATTTCATTCATTCAGAATTTTATGGATTTATGTGCATGAAATTTCCTTCTGTCTTTCAAATAAGCCAGTCTGGAGTTGCACCAGATTCAACTTGCTGTATTTAACAGCCATTTAGTGCATGTTCTGACCAGTTAAAAAAAGGAACACCATAATAATATGGGAGACCAGAACCAAATCAGGATGGTAGGGCAGTGCTTTTTAAAAAATTAAACTAATTTGAGAGGAGGCATGAATATATTTGTATTAAGAATATATTACATTATTGTAACTAATTGTTTTATCCTATTTTTTACTTATCCAAGTGTAGCAATACAAAGAGGCACCAAAGACAGAAAACTTCTCTACAGGAAAGACAATAAATGTGGACTGGGGGGGATTCCTGGAAAAAACTTCTTTTTTCCTGTGTCTGGATGGTGTTGCTATCATGGCCACCAATTTCTAGCAATGCTCAATCCAAATACATTTCTTAATATAATCAAGAAAATCTCTTTCCAATCACTTTTCCACTGCAACTTTTACAGTCTTATAAATGTGTCTACCCAACTTAAACTCACAAAATCATCCATACAGCTCTGTGAGCTACAAGCAAATACAAGTATTTGCTTACAAACTCAGAACATGTTAAATATGCACAATAAATGACAAATAAAACAGTAAAAAATTATTTAAACGCAAATTATATAAATTGTTTCTTAAATACATTTCCAAATGGATGTCATGTATTCAATATTAACATACAGAGGTCCCCTAAGATAACTGCAGCTGTGTATGAAGTGCATAAAATGCAAATGCAGCTGTGTGTCCTGGCTGAAACCAGGTGTCCTGACATTCCAAACCTGGGCCCTGACCAGATGACATCAGAGCCCACTTCTCAGTCACCCCCTGACACTTCTTCCCAAAAAACCCAGGGCATAAAAGCCAACAATCCAGCCAGGATTGTGGAAATGTCCTCTTTTTCCAACACGGAACAGAGATGTATTCAGGAGATGCACTTCAGCCCCCCTCTCTAAAGAAAGCCAGAGGAAAAGGCAATGTGATGTTTGCAGATTCAAAATGCTCTGCAGAACACTGCCCTCCCAACGTTTTCCAGGCCCCAGATATTAAAAACTGCTGAAAAGCCATTATCCCAAGAATCAGCTGCTCTTAGCAAATATCTGTGGGTTTCCTTTTCTTGCAGTCACTGCACCCCTGCCCCCTGCAGTTCCCATGTATTTTGTACTTGGAGAACTAGATAAATATGAAAGAGTGATAAGGGGAAATTCCTGACAGTGATAATTACTAATCCTAGCATGGGGGGGGGGAAGAATCTACATTTCATCTGTCTATGACTAATTACATCCCACCATACTACAAAAGCACTAAAGCACATTTTCCAGTATTGTAGTACATATGGGAAACTGAGATATAGCCAGGAAGGCCATTTCAAACGGAAATAGCTTCAGTCTTCCAGAGTTCAGAAAACTATTCCATTTCTTTAAAAATATCTCCCAAATCCCAAGGCAGAGTAAATCCAGAAAATGTGGAATACAAATCAGTCTGAAGGCCCAGGTTAGCTTGATGAGATTCATTTTCAGCCCTTGGCCAGAGTTTATTTTCCCTTCCCATTTACACTCAACAAATCACTGCTTGTGCTTTTTTTCCTCTCTATTTCACGTTATCACCCTGACTTACTCAAAAGAAAGAAAAAGCCTGGACTAGGCAACAGCACCTGAAATGGTGCCATTCATGGCAAGAGAAAAGCATAATCCAGCAGAGATGCACCACTGAGCTGAGCCCTAAGTCAGCTGCTTACTTGGCACTGATTTTTTTCATCTCAAACACATCACCAAAGGGGAGTTTATGGGCAATGTAGTTCATGGCCAGCAGGCACTACCAAGTGGGTGGTGAGAGGACACCATTTTCATAGCATGGCACTAACCAGTATCTACTCTATAAAACATCATAGCAAATGCACAGAAATTCCAAAGAGCTGTAGGAACCCACGCTAGAGTTTGAACACCCCAGAAGCTCCAACAAGCCTTTAATGGGGTACACTCAGTGTTTGCTCAGTGTGGTGACCCCATGTTCACCACACAGCGTTTGGGAAATGCAAAGCAGGCACACATGGAGCATTTTCCTTTCAGTAAAGTAAAGCCTCCTGGTTTCCTGCCCCTGTTAAATTTCAACTGCTCCAGGTTTTCCATTTCTAAAAATGTTCTTCATATGTAAAATGCCTACCTTTTTTGACACGTGGCACTCACTGACACAGAATCCTACATGTTACTAGCCACAGAGCTTACTTACAACATTGGGTCTGTGGTGACAAAATTCCCACAAAAGGTCCCTTGCAAACACACTAGGTCTTTTTGAAGAGTATTTTCCTACACAAGTAATTCTTCCCACTAGAGATGATGAAATAGCACAACGAAAGATCACATCAGTTCCCTCCCATTTTTTCAGCTTACAACAACAAAATGTATTTCATATATATATCTAAAAAACCAATGTAGAATTTATACACAGCTTGCACTAAGGCACAAATCAATATACTGGCAGCAATGAGAACAAAAGGGGATGGAGGCACACAGTTCAAATGATCTCTTTATACTGGTTAAGAGACCACTACACAGCTTCTCCTCTGATGACATGTTATTTCACATCAATGAACCAGAAGAGCACTCAAGAAGCCCAACACCACCAACCACAGCATTCAACTCTTGAGCTGAAAACTTCAAAGCCCTTTGAGGCCAATCGGTATCAAACACCTACTGATCTGTGAATTTGTTACATACAGGATGGCAGGTTTTATCAATTACTCTCAGAAATCATTGTTCCAATGCTTGCATAGAGGAGCTTCACACCTGAGAATAATTTCCTAGAGTTCAGTTAGACAAAAATCCATTGGAACATCTCTTTTTTTCTCACAGACACAAAAATTAAGGTATGGTGCAGTCCAAAATAGCTTTTCCAGAGAGTGTTTCAGACTGGTTATTTTTAAAGTCTTGAACCTTATTTCTCAGCTGCCTCTGAATTGACAACTGAATATTTGTCGTTTGTCCCTGAATTCAAGTCAGTATCATCTTTTCTTACAGATAGAGAACAGCTTTGGAAATTTCTAAGAGCAATGGTACAAAAAAGCATTTAGAAACTTAATACCGTGTGGTATGGTGTAACACCAAGTTTTAGTTTGGTTAGATATTTCCAGCTATATCAAATACTTGTGTTGTATGCTCTAATTCCTTCCTATTTTGAGTAAATACATCTCTCTGCATAATTCAAAACAACAAATAAAGTGTGTAAATTAAAAACAAAAGGCAAAATTTTAAAATCTTCATTTTAAATTAAGTTTGATTTAGAGAGAGACAATAAATTATATTAAACTGACTAGTCTAACATACATGGTTTTCACCATGACACAGGAAGGTTTTTATTTCCCTGCTGGTCATGAGTAGAATATATTTATCGTAACAGTAATAATAAAGATTATTATAAACATAGTTAATATTCCATTATTAAATTGCATTTTAATGTGAATTTTACCCATTTCCACCTTACATATTATCTAAATATAATCACATCTGTCTGTATCAAGGAGTAAGATATAGTGGATACACCATCTCCTCTCATGATTTGATGATGAGACTGAAGGTGCATGGTGTTTTCCTTAAAACTCTAGGTTCTGGGTCATATTATTTATGAGGATTTAATCTTTCATGAAAAGAAAGAGAATTTTAGCCACAAGAGTGCAAAGGAAATCTTTAAAACACAAACTTTAAAAAATAGAAAACAGCATGGAGGGATGCCTAAAAACCTAAATAAGTGGAGCAGACAACTAAAAAGCTAACCTTATTTTAATTATTTTTAATATGACTCATGATTTCATAAGGTTTTGCATTGGAAATACTGGCACGTTTCTGTTCCAGCAATTCCTTTAGAAGTGTGTAGTCAGGACTGCATCCCCTTTCTTACCAAATCACAGCATGTTCTGTCCCTTGAATTTCAGTTCCACTCATTCCCTAAAATATTCCTTCATCATGCCCTAAAATTCTCTATTGTCCTTCCAGAAAGGAAAGAAACACCTCCAGCCTTGGCACTCTCTCCCTCCCTATCTGGGCTTCCAGCTTTCAAACCAGTCCTGCCCTATTCATGTTCCTTGCCTGGTATGATTGCAGCTGGTTGGAAAAGAATAAATATAGACTAAGATAACTATTACTATGAAAAAAAACCTTTATAAATACAAATTTGGGTTCTTAGAATGGGAGCAAAACAGCCTGTTTTAGTTTGTCCTTTGCTGGACTTCTTTTCACAGTGGAAGAACTAGCATTAGAAAGTGCACTGTAAAATCCCAGTGGAGACAGGGTCAACCATCACTGGAGTAACTATCTCACACAGTTACTTTACAGCAAAATCCAGGCTGGTTTTCCACATTGGCATGAGTAAATGCACATTAATTATCTAGTGGTGAAAACACATCTTCTTGGCACTGAGGACAAAGCTATCTTTTTGTTCACTTTGGCACAAAATCAGTTTTCAAATGTGTTCCATCTGATAGTATTGAAACAGTTCACAGATTCATTTAGAATGCACAAACTCTCATTTTGGTGGCTGATATGAATCCAGAAGCACCTTTGGTGTTTATTATCAACATACATGATGTTTAATTATTTACTGCAGTTTTAAGCAGCCAAAGCTAAATGGACAGAAAACACTAATAAAATCAGCCTCACTATCACACAAGTTTATTCCGGATTTTTCTGTTTTAGACACACAGAATCAGAGAAGAATATCAATCTACAAATCAATAAATTAAGGAAAATAGAAATGAAATTCTTCCCAGATAATCATATGTTTGTGCCTTTTACCTTAAATCCAATCAGGTTCCACCCAAAGCTGAATTCCAGAAAAAGGTCATTTCAATTTTACAAATTTCAGGCCAAATTATAAACAGGTTCTGCTAAAGTGACATTAAAATGTTTCTGAATTATAAGTTGTCCCTTGTCAAAACTGTACCCTTAATGCTGTAATTCCTAACACTCAGGAAGGCTCTTTGGTTTATTTGTCTCGACCTTGTAAAAAAGAGACCTTTGTTATGTTCCCACAGCTGCAGCCCAACCCACTGACATGTTCTGTGCAAGAAAAAAATGCATGAAGCAAAGTGTAATAATCCCTTCCACACCTGATCATGGTGGTAAGAGACACCAGTACCCAGCCCTTCCACAGAACACTGCAGTTACCTGGCTGCAGGTGTGAACAAGCCCCAGGGAACAGCACACACTGGCCTGCTCTGCTGCTGTCACACTCCACAGATTTCACACAGAGCACTCATTGCAAGAAGTACACACATCTGTCTGCTCATCTCCCCTGCACACGAACAGAAAACATCCTCCCATGTTGGCTGCATTTAATCTATTGTTTCTGAGAGGTTGCAGTCTTTTACCCGAAAAATACAAGCTTAATAATGCCATCTCTGGCAACAAATGTACTGTTCAGTCACGGTTTAGACTTTAAGCAGCTAACTTTTCATAGAATTAAAGATCTTAATGAGCAACACAGCATTATCTGTATTTCAGTTTCATGACATCAACTTCATACACTATTATCAGCATCAGAATGTTCCTTCTTTTTGTTTAGTTCTAGTTTTCCATTTCAAAATGCTTTATTAGTAACCAAGTTTTAATTAATCGCACATGCATTTCCCTAGTTCTCAAGAAAAGCCTAACATAAGCAATATATGCATAAAAGACATCTAATCATTTTCCAACTCCTACCTGGCTCTTACATCGTCCTCCCACAAACCATCTGCAGAGTGATACAAAACAATGTAAAGCAACCCACAACTAATAAATTCCCATTTAGAGCATCAGGCATTCATCATATGCATTGATCCAAAAACACTGAGAGGGACACTGGTTTTCTGCATTATCAAGCAGTTTGAACTTAGTTTACCTTCCCACCTTGTAGAAAACAACTCAATTATAAATAAAATGGAGCTCAGGTATTTTGCTGTAAAATCCTTTCCAGGTCACGAGAACAGAGAAAGTTTAATGATGAGTCCTGGCCTGCTGCTGGTCTCATGTTTAGTGTCAGGTTCTGGCAGGTCTGCACAACTCACAATCCATCTTCCTCAAACTGAAATCCTGACAGATCAGATATTTAGTTATGCTATTTATATAAGGGAAAGCTATTGGGTTTACTTTCTGCTTGACATACATCCTCACACAGCTGAGCTCAGGATTCCTGCACCCTCATTCCTGCTCTAGATTCCCTTACTTAGTTCTCCTGATGCATCCTTGACTTGCCTCAATATCTGTCAGTGAGAACCTTGCTCTGGGCTGCATTTCTCATGACCTGCTATGCAACTTTCAACTGTTCACTGTTACCCTCAATACAGACTTAGCATTGGTAACTAGGAACGTGCTTGCTGGTTTTACTCTGTAATCACCTCATGGTTATTAGTTATCCAATTTTACACTCAAATCAAAAGTACAGGTAAGATATGTTTCAGTCAAAAAAAATCCTTGGCATTTCATATGATCCAAAATATTATATTACATTACATGAGTTATTAATTTAAATGTAGCTACAAATTACCCTCCAAAAAACAACTGCAGGTTTGCACTTGACAAAAATAATGTCTGAATACTACTTCAAGAGCAAAGCAGGCACAAAAAAATTTAAACAGTGCAGAAGATAAATTTCCACAGGCATGCATTCATCAATATATTGGGCTTGATTCAGTTGCTGAAATATAGGTCCTCTAGTGATATTTTGGATACCAAGGTGTGGACAACCTCTAAGTAGGCCTAGTAGATAGAAAATACTCCTTTTCTGAGGTGTGCAAAAATGTGAGTGCATCCAGCAGGCTGTCACGTGGCTTCACCAGCAGGTTGGGTCATGCTGGTATGTTCAGGATTATAGCTGGCACTGGTTTGCAAGCTTCATGTTACTCTTGAATAACTTACACATGGGGCTGGGAGGTTTTTAATATTTGTAGAATAACCTGTGTTTTGGTTTGACTCAACTCCAGTTTCAGCTTGCACATGTCTGGCTTTGCAAAAACCTGATGTTTGAATTCATATACAATCATTAGGTAGTCTTCCAACTGCAAAATTATTTAGAGCCTTAAACCATAATTTGTTTTTTCTTGTATTATGAACATGAAAATCATTTATTTTGCATAATTAACGTGAACCATTTGCTGTAAATTTTAATGAAGTTGGAAATATTTTGCTAATATTGAAGGTACATAGTGCCTTCCAGAGAAAAGGCAGAGTATGTTGGCTAATTCTGAAGTCTATAAAACATCTGATGCAGCATGACAAATAATGGAATCAGGGACACAATTTGCACACATCCTGCCTGAAAACTACAAATTGTTCTCAGATAACTCTTTTGAATTCTTTTTTCCTGATGATTTCTTTTTCTGTTCATTGAATGAATTCAGAAAAGACAGACTTCATGAAGTTTCCTGTACATTCTACTCCTAAGATCAGGATTCTTAACTTGTATTGAATTAATTCTGTACTATGCATATATTATGTATACATTCTAAAGTATTTCAAAATGTACAGATGTTATTTGCTACCTTTTTAGTTATGATTAATATTCAAGAAAATTATTTCATAATATAAGGGGATCTTTTTCCATTGTACCATGAAACAGCAATTTGAAGATGACAGTTCATTTACATAAAATATTTTGAAATGTAATTAATTGCATCAAAGGATATTAAATACTTTGAAGTTTCAAAAAAAACACAAACCTAACAAAAAAACCCCTAGGTTATATAATATTACTTTGTTCCTATATTACAGTTGAGGAATGTGTAGTATTTGAAAGTATTTGTCCCTTGTTTGTGGTTGCTCAGCTGGAAAGGCTTCTTTTATTGTTGTTTTCTAATGAAATGATGTGCAACCACCACTCAACCTGAAGTAAAAAGGGCAAATAAATTGCTTCTTTCAGAAATTCAGGCCTACATGTCTCCCAATTTAGAACACTGAAATCTTTACCTCTCCAAAATAGTAGGCCCATTCACCCTGAGATACTGTGAGGACAGCTACTCATCAAGTACATTCCTTCCTCCTTTTTTTTTCTTGGCAGGCCAGCTAGAGGTCACTTTGCAGAAATTTGACCTTAGTCTGCACTAAGTTGGAAAGATAAATTCAACTTTCTTTTTCATTAGGTTTTATTTAACATCTGATTCATGTAAATTAATATCTTTTATAAAATTTGAAAGCACTTTCAATATGGGACTGAAAACTATTGCTTTGCTCACTTTACTTGCTTGTCCATAATAAGAACAATAATAATGATGATTTTGGTGTTAATGTTACAATGGGAGTTGGACTCCACAGTCCTGGCAAGTCCTGTCTAACACAAGATATTTTATGATTCTGCAATCATTTCACCATTGCTTGCCCAATCATACATTGTGAGATGTCATGTAGTTGTTTCCTGGAAAGAAATTTGTTCCCAGAATTTTATCCCAGGAGTGATACTATATTTTATCTGCCTCTCTGGTCATGTCTTAAAAGTATTCAAGAGGACTGCATTTAATTTCACCAGATTTTGAAGGACAAGAAGTTAAACTTGCTGACCATATTCTGCTAATATTTTTTTAAGTCTTTAAGAGATTATTTTTTTTTTTAATGAGGGATCTCTTACTTAGAAATACAGCTGTATTACATGAGGCATTAATAACAGTGGTATTGAAAGGACACATTCAACCACCTCCCTTTCATCCACTGGAAAATAAAGAAAAATCTGTTTTTTCTGAGATGCTCCACAAGTATCTGGGGTTCTTTTTCAGTTTTACTAGAAAGTGATTTATGCCTGTTCTTCACAGCCAGGTCTCTATAATATACTGCATGTCCTATTTTGTCACCCTGAACAAATTACAGCTTGATCCTGACTGAAAACAACAGCTAAGCAAAGGTACAACTTCAGTCTGATTTCATCTCATGAGTGATGGCCTAATGCAAATAAAGATGTCCAGTTCCCACATTTTTGGTACCTTTCCTCACAGGAATTCTTTTGCAAGGACATTCCATCCTCTGATGTGGTTGTTTCAATTGAAAAAATGGCTTCTGGCTGCCTCAAAGGTGCTGAAGTTAACTCTAGGTGGGAACCCCCATTATCATACACACACACACAGACACTTCCCAGTGGGTTTTTAAACTTTCTAGATGTACTCTATGAACAGATTTTACTCTCAAACACTACATAGTAACTTTTGCTTCTTTTTTCTACTCTATAAACTTTATCATTAGCCCCCTCCATAATGAAGAGAAATATGATTTCTCCACATTAAACTTTTGCCACACGAAAAGAGGATCCACTGCTACACACAGTTACTTACACTACTTTCATCATAACCAGAGAGCCCTTACAATAGGGTAACACAACTTCTGCTGCTGTTGTTTAATTAAGCATTTATGTTGACTCTCCAGAAATACAAGCCAGAACTTGCAGTGTATTTTCCACACACTGGAGTGACAAACATGCTCACAGTCAGAAATGTTTCCAAACGAAGAGCTACACCTTTAACTCATTTATAAGCCTACAGAAAGTATTTTTTTGTAAAAGGCCTCACCACCATTATACCCACAGGAGAGATACTTGTTAACACAGCACAAGGGTTTCATCTCAGGTAAGTCAGAGTGCAATACCTGGATGACTAGAAAAGAAACAACAGCAGTGTAACACAAGGAAAGGCAATTATGGAAACCGATGTGATGCCAAGTTGCTAAGCATTATCAAATAAGGCTCTCCTCCTGCCAGCTATAGGAGAGAGCTTTAATCCGTAGCTGTAAAAATAAACACCCCAGCCCACAAAGATTAACAGTGTTTCCTGCCTTTCTGCACTGGCTACAAAATATTTTGATTGCACTTCTGTCAGGATCTAATGGAAGTATAGAAAATGGTTGTCAGAACGGAATTTTCAAAAGCTGATGTCAGTGTCATATTTCATATTTCCATTTTCCCAAGCTATGCTTATCAGCTGGGGGGGAAAAAGAGGGAAGAGAGTTATTTAGAGAAACAAAGAAACATATCTCATCCCATTATAATTATTCATTAAATACAAAAGCAGGTCATGCCATTATTTATTTTTTAATGTATGTTTTCATGTTTATTTTTGTTCTGGAACACAAGGCATATTATTAACCAATACACAATATTAAAAAATAGCTTATATTCAACCATATTACTTCCCAAGCTCTGGGACAATTCCAGAGAACACTAAGTAGCACAGAAATTGAAGACCTTAAAAATCCAGAAAATTACTAAGTTTTAATTGAAATCTGTGCTGATTCAGCACAAGGATGACAGAAAGGTATCCTTTCCTTTTCCTCTTTTTTTTTCTCCCAGTTCTCCCCAACAATCCAGTGCTGCTGTGTGATGCTGCAAAGAAAGGAACCAATGAAACAACAAATGTCTCTTCTCAACATGGGGATCAATTCTACCACCACTCAAGTTTCACAGCTTGCGAATTCTTTGGCTCCATGTCCATTTTTCTTGTTTGCATAATTTTTGAATCAAGTCAGCAATACTGGAAACATCCATGGTAGTGCTCTAGCAAGGACAGAAATCTTTCTGGCTCTAGGGACAGCAGTTATAGATTTTGTGGAAGAGATGGGGAGTGCTTACCTCCTTGTATTGAGGACTATTTCCACAGGGACATCAGCTAAGAAATTCTCCTATGGTAAAAATCCTGACTTTTAAGTACATTTTTATCTAATAATTCAATCTGCTGACATAAAAAGCTTCATTTTTCAAATTTAACTAAATTTGTTTTATACTATTTTCTGCTTATTTTTTTGGAAATGCAGTTTGATCAGAAGAGAGAGAAATTTTAAAGCATAAGTTATTCCTAAACATTTCCATAAAAACTGGGGAAAAAAAAGAAACAATATCTCACTATGTCAACATTCACAACGTCTTGCTTTTCTTTTTAAGTGATACACTCTCATATTCATTCATCAACATAGTAAAAGTTTTTCTTAGTTTTTCCCCACATATGCATACACAGATTTGTTTACACACTCTTCAGCATTTGCCCCAGTCTATTAAGAACTCTAGCAATCAGGAGATTACATGATCTCAAGAACTTCAAATGTTCACTTATCTGGATATTAATCTTATCAGTTGCTTTTCTTCCTGACTGAACATACAGAACAGAACAACAGGGACATAATTTGCCTAATTTTATTCATTTCAGTGGACCACAAGCTCGATGATATCCCAATGCTTTATTTAAATAACAAAACATTTCAGTCAGGAGGAAACAAGCCTCCCATGGCTACATTTAAGTAGTACTATTAGTAGTTTTACTAATATCACAGAATCTAAGGCAATACTTGCAGTCCTAAGGAGGACTTACCCAACTCCTGAGGGACCAGGCAAAAAGATCTCAAGACTTTTACAGCGGTATCAGTGAAAACACTAAGTTATCTACTTCTGAATGGGAATTAACACACTGAAACCTGTCTGTTTCATTCCCCATAGTCCTCATTGCTGATGCAAACTTCCACGGGGCTCTAAGTCCAGCTGTCATCCTGTGCAACATCACATGAGACCTGAAATGGTATCCACTGATCACTCAATACGAGGCCATACCAGGGCCCAGGAGGGAAGAAAAGTTATTCTTCATGTTCTCCAATTAAGACAAAGAACTGCAAATCTCAGTAACAACATCACAACAACTGAATGAGACCCTAATCCAAGCCTTAATTCAGAATTTTCAGGCTGTGTCAGATGAGAACCCAAAAATTAGCCAACAACAACTTGTTACATTTTCAGTTGTTTTTCCAGTTTAGAAGTGTGTGTGCGATGTGAGAGTTTCTCCTAACCCCAAATTACAGCCTGGAGGTTATGAAATACTTCCAAATTCATGCATGCCCTTTACATGCAAGGTAAGAATCTCATTGCACGACTGCTAACTAAGATTAGCATTAGCCATACACACCACAACAAACACCACAATAGGAACTCATCAGTCGTTAACATGTCACAGTTTTACAGACAATGGGGTAAAACACAGAACACATGGCACACGTGGTCTCTGGGTAATCTTGCAGACCTTTAGCCTGCGTAAATTATTTCACTGAAGTAATGGCAGCACTGTAATTTACACCAGATGAAGACCTATACCAAGATCTGCCTCTTTCAAACAGAAATGTCAGGAGAGTAAGTCAAATGATCTGACTTGACAGTACGTTTTTTCATGCACTAGTAATCTGAGTATGAAATTGCAATCAAAGGAAAAATATACTGCAAAATTATTTGGTGTTGAAAACCAACCTCAGAGAATCCACTGCAGATGTGACCTTGCTTCAGCACTGCTCAACCAAACCTTTGAGAAACATCCTGGGTGGGGCTTGGCTGCCAACACAGCACCCTGAAAACCAGAAAACCCAGACAGATACTGAGTTTTCTTTGGTAGATAAGGAGATTGGGTTTTTAGTGTGGGGTAGGGGTTTTTTGAGGCAATCAGGTCAGGACAAAACTGCTGTCCAGTGGAAGCATCTTGTTCCAATCTCCCTGACTAATGTGTACTGAGGATCCCATTTGTATGTCTCCATCTACCCAAGCATGGCAGTAGCCAACAATCCTTGGGTTTAGTGCCAAGAATAATGTTACTGTATTTTCTCCTAGCAAAGTCAGAAGAACAGTCATCTAGAAAGAACCATGAAGACAGAACCAGGACTGAAACTAGATATCAAACCAGCCTCTCCCCAAAATTAATAATCTACTATTCATGCCAAATTACAACTTTATGTTACCACAATTCAAGTATGGCCTTTGACAGAAGTTTAATTGCTGGAAAATGTCTATCAAGCAACAGTGGCTAAGAATATAAGTTCTAAACAAATTTTTCTAAAGAAACCAAGACAATCTTAAACTCACAGCTTAAGATCACGAAAGATAAACATGGTCTATTCCCTTGTCCACTGGAGAAATGAATGAAAGCAGACCCCTCTATTAATTGGGTTTTTAATCATAGTTATGCTTAGATAAGATTTTGCACTCGAAATCTGAGACTTGGAGCACACAGGGAAATGTCTGCAGCATGCATCAATGACCTTTTGCAACTGAGTTCTGGTATAGAAACAGGACTTTTCAAATGTCCCAGCATGTTCAGTTCTAGGGGTTTGGTCCAGATCCAAAACTCTGGACTTGTTTAATAAGGAGATTCCAGGCAGTCCACAGCTGACCCTGGGCAGCCACATTGAAGCTCCAGTTTGCTGACGTGGACGAGCTCTGTGCCGGGGACTGAGTAGGTCCAGATGCTCCTTCCCTCTTCAGAAAGGAAATTATAGTCTATAGAAGAGGAGCTTGGCACAGCCAGCTTTCTAAACTAGGAAATTTCATGATCTGTTGGAACATATTAACATGTACATTTTTAACTCCAATAGAGACATAGCTTGTCTCTGGAACAAATGTTTGATAGGGGCAGAGTTACAGGGCTAAGGGAATGCAAGGGGCTGGATGATTTCATTACCCCTAAGCTAAGGTAGCTGGCAAACATGGGTATGGTTTACTGCTTTTTTGCCTTTTTTGTTATGAATTGTATGGCTAATTGATGGCAGGTTGCCTAGAGTCTGGGATAGGCCTCCTTCATGAAAGCTGAAGTAAATAAATGGTGGCTTGCCCTTATTTCATTTGTTCTGTGTCAAATTCAGGAATTACAAAGATTGGCTTGGCATTTAAAGGTATCAGCCTAAAAGAAGAGAGCAGGCTTATCACACACAGTGGCAGCTTGGATGTCACCTCAGGATCAGTAACTGCTCCTGGGTCTCAGCACTGACATCAGACCCAACTTCTGCTGCTGAAAGGGAGAAATTTCCAAGCAATTTTCCAAAGAGCATTGGTTACCAGGCCCTGAATTTACACTACATACTGAAGACCAGAGGAAAAACAAATAAAACACATGAAGTTCCTGGGAGCTGCAAGGTAAAAAGTAAAGAAAAAAGTTTCACTCATCATTTTCTCAGCCAAAATTTTTCTTGTACAAATAAACCTGTAAATAGCACATTCAAATAAAGTGTTAATCATCTCAGTTATACACAAAATCTGCACAGGTGGCTCTCCCTCAAACTATTTCAGTGAATACTATTTACACTACATGCAAAATATCTAAGGTTGGTAGTTCAGTGCCAAGCATATCAGAACCAAATTTCCACTCCACAAGCACCTTGGTTGTGAAAATAAAATTTCACTCTTCAAAATATTAACTTGAAATTAATCACTTTCCTTACTTTCATGCTGATCTATAAAGACAAACAATGAAAGTGCACATGTTTATTCTGGTTTTCCCACGGAGTAATCAACTCAGGATCATAATTAGAATCAGCAATCAAGCACTGGTTTTCTGTTTGTTTCACTAATGGGAATCGATACATATTAAAGAAACCCATTCTCCCTTTTTACCCTCAAAGTAATTAATCTACAACAAAAACAAATTTGGTGTGAACGATACAGATGATGTGTTTCTTTCATGGCACAGACCTGAGGGAAGGCACAGCATAGGGTGTAACTAACACCATGTATTTCCCATAACTGATGTGTAATTTCAACTTAATTGCACTGTAATGTCTATGAAGTCCCTCCATTAAGTAAATTTTCTGTGCACACCTCATCGCTGTGGCTGGTTGGACTGATGTAATTAAGAACAGTTTGAGGTCAATATGGAAGAGGGGCTCATTCATCACTGGCAAGCTGTCTCCAAAAGAATACACACCGAGGAGCCTGGTGATAAAGGCACAGAGACAGAAGAGGCAACTTGTAAGGTACAAAACCTGTGACTGCTTTATTCAGAACACAATTACCCTTGAGAATCTCTCAAAAGCAATAAATTAAATCCCAGATGCATACCTGGTAATAAACACTGAAAGCACAGGATAGCACTGATGTCAATCACCCACCTGGTTACAGTAGCATCTTCTTTCAAACAGGACAGCACACAAAAATGTGTAACAGTCTTTTGCAAAACATCCTCCTGGGACTGAGCTACACAACTGAATATTCCTGCCATTTTAGTGTCAAGTCTGAGAGACCAGGAGAGTTTATAATACTGCCTCAGAAGTGCACTACACAGGAGCCAGGCTATGCTTCACACAGGCTCCAGAACTGGCTTTACAAATGTACTTCCTTTCAATCAGGCCTCAAGCACCTGATGTCCTGGTACCATCTTCCCTAATATTAACTTCTTATGAATGTAGGTAACACCTCAAACTGAGTGGGAAACTTTCCTACACAACAACTGATGAATTTCAGGTAATTGCTGAACTATCCCCATGTTAGGAAAACAGAATTCAAATGCTCGATGATTCAGAGAATATTCCCAAATCAGAAATGCAAAGCTCGTTTGGATCAAAAAGAACTGCAATACGTTTAAGTTCTTTCTGCTCTCTGTTCTGTTCTTATAGTCCTTTGCAGACTGCATAACATATAGACCAGCCCGTTCAAGGCATCACCAAATTTTTCTTTTTTATTAGAAAAGGAATATTCATGCCCTGACCAAACAGTCCACATTAGGTCCATACTACCCACATTTCTTTCTGCAGAATGTTTCTCTGAGTAAATAATGGTCTAAAGTTCTGGTGCAACACATGCCATGAGCTTTAGTCACACACAACATGCCAGAAATTTCACAGGCAACAAAAATCTGAATTTTGCAAGCATGTCATACTCTTCCTCATATGGCTGTGAGTGTGCTAACACAGGTACTGGAAAACTCATTATGCATTTAGTTGGACTAAAAGGAGAACATTACCCTTCAGGCACCTTGCATGAAGATAATCTCATTTCCAAAACCAGAGCTGTCTGGTTGCAGGCTCCTACAAGTTTCCCACAGGATGGGATTAAAAAAACCCAAAAAAACACAACCAACAAGAAAAGTAGTGTAAGCTAAAAGAGGAAAACAAAAGTCATACTGAGGAAATACTTTGTGTTCTTTAGTAGTACATCTATCATTAGGGATAAATCTGCAATTTCTCGCAGCCTCAAATCTCCTACTGGGCTAAAAAACGAACAGCAGAGAATGGCACATGCCTGCACCACCCTCAGGGACAGGGGCTATGTCTAGTTCATTAAGACTTGAAAGAAACATTTTAGAAGCCTGAAGATATTGGGCTGCATTGCACAAAAATATAATTGCTGTAACTGCCTCTGTAATAACTTACAAGTTACATAGCAGATGTTTTTTTCTTTTTCATATGTGTAGTCCTGAAACATTGTCATTCTTTTCCTAATCAAACTGAAGACAAGTTTTTCAGTGTGACAGAGGCTGTCAGCCAGATCCACCTGCAATTTCTTCTATCAAACTTGCCTTAACCAGGCTTGTCCTACACCATCTGTTGATATCCTCTCAGAGCAAGGCAAGCAGTACAAGAAGCATTGTTTCAATAGGACACACGAGGGGCAAGAGAAGCTTCTTGTGCATTAGCTCTGAAATCCCTTGTGAAATCTTGATCTTCCTTATACTAAATAACTCCAGGAGGAAGGAGAAGAAAAACAAACACATGCCCATCCCCCTCAAAAATCTAACTAACTTATACCACCCCCATCCCCGTGGAAAAAATCTTGCCTCCTGAGACAAATACTAAAAGAACCAGGCCTAAGCAAGATCTAGCCTCAAACTTCACAGTTTGTTAGATATCAAAAAGGGTCATAATAATTAGCTATTTGTCTTGCCTGATACTGACAAAATGTCCTAAAGCTCACTGCCATTTCAATAAATAGTTATAATTCAAGACAAAAGCCAAAGCCAGAGGATCAGAGTGCTGGTATTTACGTCTCATTGTGAGCTGCATTCCATTGTATAAACAAGTTACTTAGAATTTTCTAAGTCTTGCAAACTTCAAGGAGGAATTTCAGTCTTGCAGCCTCCAGAAAGGAGGAGATTTAAGGGGGGAAAAAAAAAGAAAAAGAGAGAGAGAAAGTACATGCACACAAGAATAAGACTTCTTTAGTCATCTCATGAAGAAATAAAACTCACTTTGGGGTAAAAAAAATAATTCTGATGTTTAGGTTTTAGTGACCAGAAGTATAAGGAGGCAGTTCTGACAAACTAAAAACTAACTTTAGCAGAAGTGTATCCTTTCACTAAAGCAGCCCCTGATCTATGCTTTCAAAGTAAACAACTGAAAGTCAGAAGATGAACCACTCCATTAATCCTAACCAGATTCAGATTTACATTATTACACTGGGAGATAACAGGCATCCATTAAAGCCATACCATTTTTTCTTGTGTGAGGGTGGAAACAAAAGGACAAACTGGATAAACGTCTTTAAACATGGGCTCAGCACAGCCTATACCTCTACTGTAATACCCTACAGTAAGTGTTGCACAGGGTCTCCCTGCTGTGTCCAAAAGCAAAACCCAGAGGGCATTATTTGATGAAGCTATACATTTCCAGGAGGTATACTCCTGCATCCTAACACCATCCCAGCTAATTTGAGTATTGGTGAATATTAAGTCTGGGTAATAACACAATTTAAGAGTGCATGCTTTCATTCCAATTCATATTTCAGCCCACAGACCAGCTTTAGCTCAAAAGCAGCGCTGTATTTCAGCTATATTCGCAGACTCTTTTCCAGAAGTTTAAACATTTAACCAATGGGGTAAGTAGACTTAAAAAAAAAAAAAAGCAGCACAGGCAGAATATCTTACTCCTTTTCTCAAGAGAACTCTACTTGGCAGTTAGTAGCAATGATGTAACTTGGGCTTTGAATGCAGGGATATGGATGCAGTCATGAAGAGCAGCAGCAGGGTCATGCTCTCTTCCATGGCATTTCGAAATTACATGCATGTCAGGAATTGCTCAGGTGTGATCCCAGTCCCAGTAAAAGAAAGGCAGAGTACTGTCACACCAGAAAGTTTCTTCTCATGGCATTGAGTCAACACTCACTGACATTTATAGGACTCAGACAAAGCCACAGCTGTATCCTGTTAGAAAATGGGACCATAGAGCATCCCCTTTCCAGGCAGTCACATTCCCTTCTGCTATCATCACTCCAGTCTAGGGGTCCCACAGCATTCTTCCAGACAGAGCTACAGATCAGAAGCACCAAATGCCAAGTCACTCTCCAGACTAAGGCATGCTGAAGTCTGTCCCAAACTTAAGCCTTTACTGAATCTCTCGTAGCTTCATGTAAAATTTCCCAGGAATTCATCTATTATATTAAGGTTTATTAGGCAGACAGATCATCTTGAGAACCCCAAAAGCCTTAATTTCCATGTTCTTCTGTACATGTATATCTGAGATGATGCAAGAACTTTTACTGTGTCAGATTTGAGCATAAAACAAACTCAAATCAAAACCACCGAGATTCCTTTGGTTTCCTGTGAAACCAGAAACTGGGCTGTGTTTCTATACTGATGTTTACTGATGACAGGAAGCCAAACACATGAATTTGTGCAAAAATGTCAGTAAAACTGATAGAAGTTATCTGAGATAACTGCTGCATCATTTCACCTAATCAAATCCTACTTCAGGTTAAAAGATCCTGAAGTTTGTTGCCCTCTTTTAAAAGAAAAACTGAAGTAATTAAATTTTTCATTTATTAAGGAGAAAATAAAATAAAGGTATAAGTTGTCTCATTACAATAAATAAGACCATTAATGTGCCACAAGTTAGATTCTAAAGTACTCTCCTGAATGGGAGATTTAAATTACCAAACATTTACTTTCCATGATCGTTGCATTCAAACACAAACAAAATAAACTGCCTGTAAAATAGATAAATTCCATACTGCAGAGGTTTCCTAGGAAACCAGGAAAGGCTCAAAGAAACAGAGAACAGCTGGAGGGAAAGAAAAGCCAACCCCAAGAACTAAGTGCTCCATATCCTCATTTTAAAAACCACTAGAATGATATCACTAACAAACATCAAAGCAGTGCCTTTCACACTGGTTGGCCCTGGCACTCTTCATAAGGGCAAACCTGCACAGCCTAAAGAGATCAGGATTTAGCTCTTCTCTCCCCATCATCTCACCTTGCTCTCCAAAAAACACCAACAAACCAAACCAAGAAGTGTGAGTGTTTTGCTAAAATGTGGTAAAGCTGCAGAGTGTTGGCATGTACACTAAAAAGGACATCCAGCCCCAGAGAGGTGCCTACTGAAGCCTTACAGCAAGCAGGTGATTCAGTAGCCAGAGCTTTCTTTGCTGAGAAGCCAGATTCCACTTCTGCACCCAGCCAGCTATTCAACATGAAAATCCTTGCCATTCCAGAAATGTATTATTAGCACAATGACTCAGTATGTATATTACAGTAGTACCCTAAGGCTTCATTTGATATCAAGGATGCTTTGTGTTCTGTACTGCACAAATTCATAGGAAAGCCCAGCACTTTACAGTGAAAATATAAAATCAAAGCATGCTGAAATTATTCAAGCTCAGTGTTCAGGTTTAAATAGAACTTTCTATCATTGCAGAAAAAAAAAAAAAGAAAAAAGAAAAAAAAGAAAGAAATAGAAAAAATGAGTAAAGGACAACTTGTCTAATCTCAGTCCTAATTTCTGAAGTAGGCTCCCAGCACTCTGCCAGTCACTTCTGTAATTCCAAGATTCAGTGACAGCAGCCGTACTGTCATGTTGGCTCTTCCTTCCCCACACGGCTCCATTTTCCATGTTCTGCTCTGCTTGTCACCAGGCTCAATGCCTCTGACATCAGGTCCTTCCCTTCCTTTGTTGCCGCCAAGGCATGTTCCAGTACTTTCCGCCCCTTGCCAAAGCAAGCATTAAACATCTGGAAACCATCCTCCATTACTTTCACCAGTGAGGTGCATCTGCCTTGCACTGCTGTTCCCACACAGTGGGAAGACACCACACTCACATACATATGTAAAATGCACTGCACACTCTATTTATTAAACCACTTTAATCTTTATCATGCAGAAAGTCACAAACACATGTTACTTTCTTTAAAGATGTAAGCACATATACTGGGGAGCTTTACAGACCAGAACACTCCTGACTTGAGAGAGTTCTAAAGAACAGGTATTTACACTTAGAATTGTGTTCTTTTCCTTGCACGTGAAATCTTTTTAGTATTAGAAACCAACCGATTTTCATTGCATGCATTATGTGTGCTGGAAATGGAAAACTAATACAGAGGAAAAGAGATAGCACTTTCTGCCTGTGCCTCTGAAGGAGTGGAAAATGCAGGCTGTTTCCAACCCTTTTCCACAGCCCAAAGTCACAACAGGACAATGACCCCTCGGTTGTATGGAGCTGAAGGCTCCTTGAGAGGCCCCAGCTCCATCACACTCCCAACCTCTCTCTGGAAGTTCCTGCCTCTTGCTTCCCTTCCTCTTCTATTCTCAGAGCTTTGGACACACAGAGAAGTATTCAGAAGAATTTCAGGAAGCCTCCAGAAGCCTTTGAGAAGTGAGGTAATCCAGCTACTCAACGATATCTTTCCGACCAAGGGGCTCATCACTGATGTAAGCAAGAAAGCCAAAAATAGATCATACTTGGTAAAAAATAAAGTTTATTGATTATATCACTTGTTAGCAATAATTCACAATTTTGATCAACTAAATTCAGGGTAACTTGATTTTTCAAGCATAGTCATCTTTAAGCATAGATGGCTTAAAGATGACTAAATCATCCTCAGTATTTGGAACACTCCAGCTGAGGGAAAAAAACTCATACTTTAAAGTAGACAGAAAATAAGTCATAAGTAACTGTCATAGGATAGTATTCACTGAGACAATTCAGCACATTTTTATTAGATCAGAAGATTTGATAGAACCCTGTAAAGAAAGTATTTGTGAAAAGTTGAGTGTAAAACAGCTTCTGTTTGCTGCTTCTGCTTTAATTTTTTTCTTAGATATTTTTTCTTGATCTGCTGGGAGGATGTTTATCCTGACAGGAGACAAGAGATTTCAGATTAGAAAGTGATTTAATATCATCAAGCTTGTCTATGATTTCCTGAAAGAGAGAGAACTGCTTTAAACAAAATGCAACCTCAGCACAATCTCTGAGGTTACCTATGATAATACAGCTGGCCCAAGACAGTTCTCCTCAAATGAGGAACAGTTTCCTTTTGGCTTTTAGCTGTATTTTCACTATCATTTTAATGTGAAGCAATAATCTTGGAGCAACTGGGCCAGGACAAACTCACAAATTGGCAGAAGGCAGCTTTAGTTTAGATATGAGAAAGAAATTCTCTCCCGTGTGTTGGATGAAGCATGGGAACAGGTTGCTCAGAGAAGCTGTGACTGCCCCGTCCATGGAACTGCTCAAGGCTTCAAGGCCAGGCTGGATGGGGCTTGGAGCAGCCTGGTGTAGTGGAAGATGTCCCTGCCCATGGCAGGGGGTGAAACAGGATGGACTTTAAGACCTCATCAACCCAAATAGTTCTGTGATCCTGCGATGACTCTTCTTTTATCTCCCTCAGTTTCTTCCTACACTACATTGCCATTATGTCCATAATCCTGCACTTCAGGTGGCCAGCTTGCTGAAGGATGCTGGCAAGCACTTAATGACCAAAGAATATTTGCAGAAGGTACTGTATGGACCTTCTCTGCCAGACATCTACTGCTCAGCAGGGAGCAGACCTCAGGGAGACAGTTTACTCTTCTGTTCTTACTCTAAATGAGTTCATGTCCAAAGCTCTGAATCCCTGCCAGCAGTATCAGAGTCGTTGTTTGTGTTTCTATTCAGCCACATTATCCAAAGAACAAGGGCACAAAGATTCAAATTAATTCTTTAGTCCTCCCATGCTACTGCTGCATAGTCCAAAGGCTATAAATGAAAAATAGTGAAGACACAAAACACCATGAAAGCTTTTCAGTATAAAACAACTTCATTATATCACTCTCCCAACTATACTGCTCACACAAAGCTGCAGAAAAATGCAAATTCTCCAATGCTCCAATCAAGTTTCAGCTGGCAGCAGCATGGCTAAGGAACAACCTTGGGAGAGCTTTCCAAAGACAAGACCTATCTTCAGCAGCAGATACACACAGAATCCCAAGGGTCTGCATGAATAGGAGCTCCCTGAACAGAGAGCATCCCACCACTGGCCCTCTGACAATCATTCTTAGTCTTCATCCTTATATAACACATGACCTTTCTGCAGCAAATGCGGGTGGGATAGTGGAATAATGGAATTGTTTCTCACTGCAAGAATAAAAGACAGCACAGCAGGCTATGAAAAATGTATGTTGCTTACTAAGAAGAGATAATTGTAAGCAACGGTTTGGATATTTTAATTACCACAGCATCAAGGCTTTATCATCATCCAAAGCTTCCAGCACGTTACTGTTTCCATAATTATAAATCAAATTATAAAGTACCCATTTATATGAAAATAACTGTGTTACTTCCTATAGTCAGTACCACTGGTTTATCCTTTCTCATAGTTTAGGAACAACACTAACTCTTCAAATTTCTCTAAAGTTAGAGAAAGCACTGAATCACAGAACAATCCATGACCAAAAAAAAAAAAGGTATCTGGAGAAACAGTATTATTTGTAAACAATGCACTGATTACATAAATAGCGTAAATAATACCTGATGCCACCCCCTGGGATACCTCTGTTCCCTCTAAGTTTACATGACTTGTGAGCCATTTTTCTCCAGCTTGAAAGTATCTGGTTTCTCATTTTATATCATGGAAAGAAATACATTTTCTTCATTAAACTTGGAATTAATGCATCCTACATTCCAGTTCAAATCATACTGACTCTCTGCACATGACAGTCTCACCAGGGCATTCAAAGACGGTCGAACAAGGTGGGTCTGTTGTAGCTTGAGATTTCAGGCAGTGCAACAATCCTTCCTCGTGCTCTGAAAGTTCAAACTCCAAGAAGCCTTTGTCAAAAACTGAAATTCCAAGTTAATCTGATTAATTTATTCATTTACATTAAAGAATACCTGGGTTTGCCTTGTTGGTTATATTAAGAATGGGGGGTTTGTCTACACAATAAACTGAAGTGCAAGTCCAGTCTCTCTTCCCTGACCCAACTGAGAATCCACTGGATTAACACTTTGATTTATTCTAAGAAAAATTTCTGAGAAAATTGTATCATCAGGACTTTACACGCAAAAATGTGCAGGGTCACAATGACAAGCATAAGTGAAACACTGCACATATAAGGATAGATCACATGCCTCCAGCTGGAATTTCGACTATTTTTTATTACTCTGTTATTTCTTGGCACTGAGCTTGTTGCCTTCCTCTGTATATGGAAAAATAGTTGTATACAGGCCATGAACATCTGTTCAGGTTTTTTTAAAGGATTACATTGTTGCATGAAGATCTGCCTTTGCAGTTTCTGCTTCCGTGCTTATACACACAAGAATCTGTGTATCTTTTCTCAAAAAATACCAAAAACCAAGTTATGTGGCAAGTTGACCACTTTTAATTCTAACCACAGAAAAATCACAACTTACAGTTTACCCAGATAGTAAACACAACTTCAATATCAAGAGTTGTTCCTAATTAGGGTTTCCCAGGAGCCTTTATCATCAATCAAGGGATTTGGTAGATATTTCTTTTTTTATGGAAACTTCTAAAGAATTAGCAAGATAAAAAATACTTATTTTTAACAACCTTACATTTAACTATTGTTAAACAGGACAAATCCTGCATGCTTTGCATGAACAAATCAAGCTGATAGAATGTTATCACACTGAAACAAATTGCACAGATGAAAAGATCTCACCAAGAAATGAAGACAGAGCATGTCAAAACATGAGTCATGAAATGACCATTTGGTTTCTATGGCAATAATCCATATTTGTAAACATCATGGGGAAGAAAAGCCTGCACTAACAAACACAGTTTGTTATTGCAATTACTCTTCAATCACACAGTATTCAAAAAAAACTACAAGTTAATGTGGATAGTTTAACATGACCCTCAATTTTATGTATTCCATAATTTTGAGCAGTTTTGCTTAGGCTGACCAAAAGGAATCCTCTTGAGGAATCTTCTTGTAGAAATTTCTGTGTAGAGTATCCTTCCCACACTTTTACGGTCAGGAAAGCCAACCCCAAATATTCCAAATCAAGGAGTTAGATCCCACAGAATTATGATTTTGTCTAACAGATACTACTAGATTCCCATTTGCTGCTTGTTTAGAGCTATATTGATTTCTATTCTTGAATTATTTGCTATGCTTAAACCCCCAAACATATATACCTACATGTACACACACACATGCAGGCTTTATCACTAAGAAAGCAGAGGTACAGAGGGAAGAGAGCAATCTGGGGATTTGGAACTTTTGGGCAAAAAAAAGCATGAATACAGCATAACCAGGGGATCAGGCCCAGCCAGCATGGCTTTATGAAAAGCAGATCTTGCTTGACAAACTTGATCTTCTTTCTCACAAGGTGACCCACTTATGGGATGAGGAAACGGCTAGGATGTTGTCTACCTGGAACTTAGTAAGGCTTTGGTCACTGTTTCCCATGGCATTCTCCCAGAGAAATTGGCTGCTCATGGCTTGGATGGGTGCACTGTCCACTGGGTGAAAAAACTGTCTGGATGGCCAAGCCCTAAGATTGGTGGTGAATGCAGTTAAATCCAGTTGGTATCTGGTCACCAGTCCTGTTCAATATCTTTGCCAATGATCTGCATGTGGGGATCACAGCAAGTTCACAGCCAACACCAAGCTGAGCTGGAGTATCAATCTGCTGAAGCAGTGCTGTGCAAACAGTTGTATTCAATAATCTTAAGAGTCTTTTCCAACCTACACAATAATTCTGTAATTCTAAGTATTGTTAGATCCTCACTAAAATTGTGACAATTGTAAAAACGGGGGTGCTTTTCCACTTTCATATAGAATCATACAATATCATTCTCCTTAGGACCTCTGAAGACACTTTACATAGATGAAAGACCCATAAAATCTAAATAAGCATTTGGCACAGATACTCAATAATTCCCTTACTTTCTCATAGCTACAGAGAATTTTCACTTGTCATTCCCAACACTTTCTTCACTCTGGAGACTGTGCAATGTAACAACACCTTATCCCCCTAAAGATAGTATCAGTGAGAAGATAATGGACACAGTTAATAGCCCCCATTCCACCAGCTGAGCTGTTTGTGTCTCCAAGGTCAGTCCACTCTCCTGTCTCCCTTGCATGGTTTCCAGACAAAATGAAAGACCTTGAGAATTCAAAAGTGGTAAAGAACAATGACCACTTTTTTTTTTCTTGTTCACACTGTCAAACAAGGCAAATTAGATACTTTTAAATCAATACCAGGGTTCACACTGATCTCAGCTGAAGGAGGTTTGACACCACAAGAGGTGGACAGGAAAATACATTTCAGACAAAGGTATGTTGCAAAAACTGATGAGAACCAAAGGCAAGTATAGGATTGAAGAGAAATATGGGAGATGGTAGCAATAAACCACCGCTGCCATGCCCACATGCAATTTGCATAGACAAGTCTTCTTGAACAAGGTGATTCCCACAATTTCAAATCTGATTCAAGTGTACTGATTTTCCACTAAAGGTGTGTTTCCAATTTATTTTAAAAAACTTTTACATTCCCAAGGGGATGGGAAAGGACCCCAGAAGCACACCCTGCTTGTGCTAGTAGTTCCCTCTATCCCAAGCCCTAGGGAAAGAGGAAGGGTTGTAAAGTTGTGTGGAAAACCCTGTACCAAATGTTCAGAGCTTTCAGGTATTCAGTGTTTAATCAGCACAAAATTTCAGTCACTTCCTGGGCACTTTTTGATCCTGTTGCATTTCTAAACTAGACCAGGTCTCTTCAAAGAAATTAAAACCAGGATCTTTCAGTCTTTCTAGGATTTTGCAGCACTGACCTTATTGATAAATAACTTTTAAATAGGCCCATTTAAACAGTCAGTCTCAAAATGACCAATTTTGCTCTACTAGGTTTGGAAGTGTTTTCACATTTTTACATACATTTCAAGCACATGCACAATGTACCACTACCAGCCAAGTGCTCTTGAGCAGAACAGATCAATCTGCAATGGTTTCAAGAGAAAAAAAAAAAAAAAAACACAAAGAAACTGGCATTACATAAAAGCACAGCAATGGTAAGTGCCAAAAAAAAATTACTGTTAAGCAGTATGTTTCATTTCAAGAAGTATTTTAGTTCTTTCATTAAGGTTTTTTAACCATATTACTTGCTTTATTATATTCACCTTATTTATTAATATCAATCCCGCTTTATGATAAATTCTGTAACATACTACCACATTTCTTTCTGCCACTGTGTCTAAAGTTCACAAGCAGTATCTAATCCTTATTTTTTCTAGGATTATCATGAAAAATGACTGGCACAACACTGGTTTCCATCCTTTCTGAAAGCTGGATAGTTTTTTCTAATCTACACTTTCTGAAGTGCCTTTCTTGCTTTCCCAGATACCTCTAATATTTGTTTATCTGGCAGCACCTATATTCAAGTAGTACATAAGTGAATGAGAAATGAAGCAGCTCTACAAAGTCACCTGCAGTAAAATACAATGCTGACTGATGTTAGACCTCTGCACAAATACCAAACCCAAGACAAACTAAGGGTAAAACCCGACCACTCTTCAGCATTTTTAGGCTTCAGTCAAGAACTAAATGAAAGGTGAAATCCCTTTCTTATGCAATTAAACTAGACCAATGTGTAGAATGCACCCCACTTCTATGTTCACTGCACCAACCCTCACATCACACTAAAATAGGTTTGGTCTTGGTTTTCTTTTAATATAATGAACACTGGAGAAGGGTATGTAGAGTAGACAAAAGCTATTAATTCTCAAACAGGAAGATGAGTAAGTGATGTAAGTGTAAACAGATGTCACTGATTTATTACAACATACTTTGCTCTCTGACTTACCATGTACCTCTCAGTTGCCTCAGCCATCAGCACATGGAAAACACATCTCAGAACATGTTGCTACATTACTGGCTTATCCCATAATTTCCATAATTCCAACAATCTAGTAAATTACTTGTAATAACCCCGCAGAAAACTCACATCATTTCTGCAATTTTCTTCAAACAGGCAAAAAGCTATAATTTTTATTAAGTGGATACCAAAAATGAAGTCAGCATTTTCACAAGCCTTTTGTTTGGTATTACGTGTAACTGAAAAATGCATAATATATGCCTCTCTTTACGGCAAGTATACAAGTTATACTCACAAGGTTATATAAAGTGCCCCCTCTATGGGACTTCTTACACAGCCGTGCACGGGCAGAACAGTCCCATTTTGCTTTGTAGAACAAAAGTTTCAGAAATATTCCACTGGTTTATTCATCAGGCTTTGACTCCTCCTCACTTATGCAATCCAGCGTATTACCAGAGAAGTTCAGTTACAAGAGAAATTACACTCTTAAAAATACACGATAAAGTAAGTATAAACTGCATTGTAGGGTACATCCTACAACGTACTGGTATGCCCCACAAACTCCCTTTGTAGGGCACAATTTGGAAAAGAAGCCAGTGTTACATATAAGAAGCCTAGGAAGTACGTTGAGGAGTACAACAGCTCCAGACTGTCCCAGAACCAGCCTGCTCACATTTCAGGAAATCAACACAGATCACAACATCCATCCCGACTGCTCAAAGAGTGCAGTTCCTACGCCTTCTCCTGACCATCAGCGTCTCTCCGGCAGGCATTGCAATGATATCAAACACGAACGGCTACCAAGCAGGGCAGGTTGGGCGGCTGAGGCTCGCAGCTCGCCAGCGCTGCTGCGTCCCCGCACGGAGCTTGCCCCGAGCGCCGCTGCCCCGCTCCGCCAGCCCCCAGCCGGAGAGAAGGCTCTGTGCCATCCTCGGCATCAGGCAGCCCCTCCGCAAGAGCCTGCGGGGAAACGAGCCGGAGAAGGAAAGAGAGGAAAAGGAAAAGAAAAGTAGGAGGGGGGAAGGGTGAAAAAAGGGAGAATCTACACTTCTGCATTTCTCTAAAACAAAGAATGTGAGAAAGCAGATGTAGTTCAGCGCAAACGACTCCACCCTGCGAGGCTTCGGTGTTTACTCTCCCGGCTCGCTTGCCCAGCTGTCCTCCAGCCGCTTCCCAAGCCCTTTCTTTTGTTGGGAAGTTCCCAGCGGCCGCAGCCCCGCCGGGACGGGGGCTCAGCCCGAGCGCCCCGCGGCAGCACTTGGCCTTTGACTGCCCCTCCCGCTCTGTGCCCGCAGCGAGCACCGCAAACCTCGATCCTCCGCTCAAAAACCCAAAGCGCAAACCCCTCTCTGCCCCCTCCTCAATATGAGAAAGCAAAAGTCTTACTCTCGTACCCCAGAGGTTTTCCACTCCACTTATTAGCCAAATCACACAGTAAACACACCGCATGCAAAGAGAGGGGATTATGATAATTGTTTAGAGGTAGAGAGAAACTCACCACCTTCATACTCCTCCACTTCTTGCGCTTTTACGGTGACAAATCGGCCTAATAAAGCAGCGAGGATGAAAAAAGTTCTCGTTTGTACCAAGACTGCCATCATGCCTAGATATTAGACATGTATCTTCCCTGGGCAGCAAAAAGCGTAGAATCGTAGGGTTATTTTAGCACCATGAAGCCAGCTGAGGAGTCGTTCTGCCTTTCCGCATCAGGTCCAGGACAAAGCCTGCGAGCCCTCCTTTCAGCACCAGCTCCAGCGCAGTCTGCAAACACCCCTTTCAGGGGATGCAGCTTTAAATAGGAAGAATGCTGCCTCCACTTTCTTCCTGCCCCTTTTCAGCTCGTTCAGGCTCCTAATCATCCACTCCCTGCCAAGCAACAGTCTGATTGATGGTAAATAACCGAATCAGAGCTGGCTTCACTCCTCCTTGAACTTTTCTCTTTACGAGCACACTTGCAGGATATTTTCCTGCTGCCGTGCAGTGCATGTGCTTTTTCAGGACCATTTATTAAGCAAGCAAAAGCAGAGTTTTAAGAAGCTGTCAGGAAGAGAAAGCTCGGCTTTTACCACACCCAGTGCACGCTTCCTGGAAATGGAGGGTATAGCCCCATTGGAGCCGATTCCCTTATTAGGAACTTGATGCTTTCCAGCGCGCCAGAGGAGGATTTCCTCCTCTCCCCTGATAAGTGCCCCCTGCGTCGCTGTGTTATCAAACGGGACTGCAGGTCCCTTGAGAGAGGCTCACAGAGCTAAAATAAGGCAGCTTGCTTCAGGAACTTGTAAGACCCCTTCACCCAAAGGGAAATAATCATTCTCAAATGAATTCTTTTGCTGAATAATCTTTCCTCAAATGCCTACGTGCTCTATATTTACTGTCCTACCAGCTGGGAGAACTGTTGGAAATCACCAGAAGATGCTCTACACTTTTAATACTAGAATGCCCATTCAAACTATCCAATTACCTGGTTCTCTTCAAAGTTCTCTGCCCCTGTTCCCTGACAAACCTGCCTAAGCCCCAGCCTAGTATTTCGCCCTTAACAATGTGCCTTAATTAGCATTCTAGCGTGAGCACTAAGCAAATCTCCCTTTTGTGGATCACTTGCAACTGGGAGTAGAATGTTCAATTTCTTTCTTCCCACAGTGTTTATGGTCTGCTGAAAGGAAGCTCAGTCACTAATCCCCTCATTAGCTAAGAATAGGGTCACCTATACCTGCTGCAGGGAAATGTAGATTCATCTGCTGGAAGGTTTTCTGTGTTCAGCCATTTCAGCTCGAGAACAACCCCATTTGAAGTAAACATCTTCACCTGGATTCATACAGACTGGAAACTCCCCGGATAATCACAGCATGATTTAGCACCTCTCAGTGATGCAGAATCCTAAAGCCTGTGAAGTTTTCTTCTGTCTCTTCAAAGGACCAGAATGCCCAGAAGAAGAAAGGTAACCCAGAAAATGGTACAGCACTGGGATGCTACATCAAACCTACTCTAATAACAAAACCAGAGATTAATGTAAAAGGACACTGAAAGAGAACAACATCAAAGTTCCCTACTTTCTTGCACCAAGCTGTCTCAACAGGGTTTTTTTTTTCTGATATATTCAAAGTACTGTCTGTCATTTCACTGCTAGGAGTGGTTCCTACGGTGATATCTAAAAGTTGCCATTCATATCTAATTCTGCTTTGGTCTCACCAACAAATTATGACACATAACTAAAGCAGAAAAGCAATAGCAGAAAAGGACACTAATTGAATCCATGCCCTTATACCCCCCTTATAAATACTTCCTTTTATCATGGTTCTGCACTTAAAGATGGTTTCAGTTTTATTACAAGCATCATATGGAGTCATTAAGTCTATCATTTTTTATTTAAACAAATTCACTTCCAGGTCTCAACTATTTGATAGCATTCCATTGGATATGAGTGAGAAAAAACCTTCAGGCAGCACCACTGTGAATAGTCAGACCAAGCAATTAAGAGTGAGCAGATAAATAATTCCAAGTATTCTCAGTGTCACTTCTCCCCTCTTCCTCTCTACAGGAGAGAAGCCAACATTGCATAGAATAATATCACATATTTATGCAGCAACTTCTCTCCAATTTTTTTTCACTTTTTTCCATAGATTTTAGGATTCTGTAAGAACAGAGGAATGCGGAATTTCGCAAATTAGCCCAAGGTCATGGATTCACTAGTAAAGCCTTTTTGGAGCTCATTTTTCTTCTGTGCCAAGGAAAACTTACACAAGAAGAAAATTCCTTGGGAGGAGAATACTGGGCCCCAACTCCTGGAGCAGATTCTTCTTCAATCCACCTTCATCGTTACACATCCAGCTTACAGCATGTAACCACACCAAATTTAGTAGACAGAGACAATGCAGAAGTGGTAGGACTGAATCCTCTTTGTCTAGTCCATCTCAGTAGAGCAATAAATGTGGAAAAGCTGGAAACAAACCCAGGCTCTTTTCACCAGCAGGAGACACTTTGAATTCAGGATTGCTTCAGCTACCAATTTGTGGCTCATTACTCTCAGGAGAAGAAAAAGTAATATGACACAATTAAAAAATCACTTTCTAATAGAATCACAGAATAGTTAAGGTTGTAAAGGACCTTTATAGGTCATCTAGTCCAAGCCCCCTGCAACTAGGAGGGACATCTTCAAATAGATCAGGCTTCTCAGAGCTCTGCCCAGCCTGACCTTGAAGGTTTCCAGGCATGGGGCATCCACCACCTCTCTGGGACTCCTTTTCCAGTGTTTCATCACTCTCATCATAAAATTCTTCTTTATAGCTAGTCTGAATCTACATTCTTTTAGTTTAAAGCCATTACCCCTGTTCAATCGCAACAGGTCTTGCCAAAATATCCTTATATTCAAATCTCCCATCTTTATATTCAAATCTCCCATCTTTATATTCAAATCTCCCATCCTTATATTCAAATCTCCCATCTTTCTGCCAGCCCCCCTTCAGGTACTGGCAGGATAATACAGGATCTCCCCAGAGCTTTCTCCAGGTTGAACAACCCCAGCTCCTCCAGCCTGTCTTCACAGGAGAGGTGTTTCGTGTTTCACATTAGAGCAACCTTCACATTTTAAGAATCTCTATATAACATGAAGGGAAATGACAACACAACAGCAAAATCTTCACACAAAAGCAGTGTGCCCTCAATGACAAGCTCTAAAAAGTCCTGGTGAAATGAGAGCTGTCCCCAAAGCTAGAACACTCCTAGAAATGTCAAGATACGATACTCTGAAAAAAAAATATAACTAAATACTCCCTAATATCCTGTTTGCTGATATTAGCTGCCTTTAGGCAGTAAGTCAGTAAGTTATCTGACCTAAAAGTCACATGTAAAATTCAAAATTATTCAAAAGTCAAAGCACATTGTGAGTGATAGATGAGGCTAGGGAATACTCTTAGGTAATTGTGAGGACTCAGAAATACATTAAAACATAATTCACACACTTAAACCTTTCAAAATCTAAAAGTCAGGCCAGAAAAAGCCAATTAGCAGCTTCAGGTGCATCTGAGCATGCATACATATGAGCAATTAAAATCCAATCTCCATGGGGGTGTCTCCAATGGAGTTTAAGGGCCTCTCACACCTCTCATATTGTTACATACAGTGTGACAGTGCTCCTGTTCTAAAGTGATCTGTACCAAGCTGATAAAAAGTATCTTCATATAAATGAGCAAGCTATCTGCTACACATGAGAACTTGCACCAGTGTTTTAGATCAATATGAAATCAGTGGATTCATGGCAACTGGAAACAAACTTGAGATGAATTCAAAAGGAACCTGTTCAAAGAGAAGCAAGATTTTCAAAAGCAATGTGGTTTCACCAAAGGGAGCTCACACCAATGTGAGAGTTGCCATCAACTTTTATGTAGGCAGTTAAATCCATGGTAAGTGTTGTTTGAAGTTTCCACCTTGTATAACTTCTTCAATGACACACTTAGCTTAAAAAAAAAAAAGGCAGCAAATTGCCACACCATATATTTAACTTGCAAAAATATAGTCCACATAAAATGCTTGCACTTTCATGGAATTAACCATTAAAATGAACATGACTGAAATATTATATGAGAGGAAAATAGTTCTACCTTTGAAGTGCATTTACATTGCACTTTTTAAGACCATTACTGCATAAGGAATCGGTTTTCCCCGTTTTGTACAGGTCTTTCACATAGTAAAAGGAGAGAAAATTCTGCTATTTAAAATGAGAAAATGCAATAGGAAACTACAGAAAAGGGCAAGAATGAAAACAGAGGAATATTATACTACTTTTCAATCATATTTTAAGTGGACTAGATTCCAAACTGCACAGCCTCAAAATCATAATCTTCCTGCAAAGAAATCCATCAAAAAACTAGTATCAGCTAGAGATTTAAACAATTCTACATCAGTAACACTGCTGCCCAGTTGTAGGAGAATATTCCCATCAACCTTTGTGTAGGAAGGTTTAATAAATGAATTTAAGTCCTTATAGAGGTAAGATATCTTTCTTAGTTGCATTCAACCTGTTAAATGTTGTTTCAGTTTATTTTTAATTTCAGGACATAGGATGATACTTTGCCTTAAAACTGCTAGTGAGGAGTCTTGGATTATGTCAGTCACCATAAATGGGTTTTTGCTACTCCAAACCCAGTAAATTCAATAAGTTATTGGCACTGGCAGCCTTTCCTTTAGAATGTCTCAATTAAATTAAACTCAACATTAGTCTAAGGAAAAAAAGTCAAGGAATTAATTAGGGAAATAATTAGGGAAAGTCTTGCATGAAGTCCTCTGAAAATTACACTTATTCTTTACCTAGAACAGGAAAAACAGCATCATTATTTTATTCTTTATTACAAATTCATTGTCAAGCTGGCTTTTGTCTGCCTAAGAACTTAAACTGATTAAGTGAGAACATAAAGGGATCACAGCAAGCTACCAACTTAAGTGGCAAGGGCAAATGCTAATCTGTAATTCAAATAGGTCCCAATTGATGGCCTTCACTGGGGTTTTTTTCCTAATATTTAATTAATTTACCTTAGGACCCTAAGATAACTTACTTTGTTCTTTTTCATTGACTGAAAGTCCCTGCAAAAGTCCCCAACAAGCACATTCATAACTCCAATAATTTTTCTGATCTAGGGAATCACTTAAACCAATGGGACCACAAAGAAAGAATTTGGCTGAAAGTTTATTTTTAACCCTATTCTCTTGTGGGAATAGGCTTGTTACAAGATGTGTTGAGGCTCAGGATTACTTAATCACCACCACTAAACTTTATCCACAGTTTTAAAATAGTATTATTTCATTGTCATGCCTTTATTTTAAAATTCATGTTCAAGACTATGTAGAAGTGTTTTGTCTTAACACAGATTTCAACCACAGAATTGTGCTTTAATACACTCAGTGCAGCCTCAAGCACAAAATAAGCCCTTTGTAACTTGTCACCATGTCCTAGTATAACATACCATGTCTTCAAGAAGCAAAACATGGTATCTGAGTGTTTATATTGTGCAAACTAAGGACATGATTAAAATCTTACATGTTGATTTCATTCATGGTTGTTGACGTTTTGTATCTGTTGCTGTTTATTTAACTGGATGTAATTGCTGCAGGTTTCACATATTCAGAAATATTACAGAATTTATTCTCAGAAATGTAAGAAGCATCAATGACCCCACTGAAAGGACAGGAAGATGATGTGGAGTTCAATTAAACTCTTATTGCCCATGCTTTTATCTAAAGTCCCATGCAGATGGAACCCTATAAGTCACCAGTATTTATGTGCAAGGCATGGACCTAAGAGTGTTTGTCCTCAACTACCAGAAGCAAAATAATCATATTAGCACAGCATGCTTCCTGGGCCTGTATTCAGCTCTCCTGCCTGTATAATTGCTTCAGTTTGGGTAAGAAAAGAGTCCCTGGTTTCCATTTTGGTCGCATGGACTAACATCCCATTGGCCACTATCAGGCTGGGACCAAAGTATAGTAAATACACCAGCCAATTGTTTTCCCTGTCATTACACTGTTATTTTTAAAGCACTGATCTTCAGCCTTAGAATTGAATCTGTAGAACATCCAAAGCTGATGGAGTCATGCACTTGAAACTTGGGGAATAAAACACTTAAGTTTGTAGCAACATTCTTACCAACCATAACACCAGCAAGTTCAGAATGCAGTCCTACAAACCACATTACTCCCAAGTTACATCTGATTTCCTAGAAAATAAAAATGCTGAAAAGCACATGCTACATCCCAATTAACAGAGCTGGCCTACAGATGTGACTCAAGAATGGCTAAAGCAGCTCCAGGAGGGACTTTAGAATCACCAAGCCAGTCACAGGATACATGTGTTAAAATAAATCCTAGAGAAAAATACATACATAATGCTCCAAGGAAAGTTAGTTACTGATCAAGCTCTACAGACTAAGTTTCTGAGTAAGATAAACCCCAAGGTAACCAAATGCACTGGAATGTGTCTGAGCTCAAAATGTAACTTTGTCAGCAGTTGCTCTGAGCCTGCTGCCTGCAGGGAGCAGTGGGGGAACCACGCTGGGTGGCCTGCAAAAGGGAGTGTCTTGAGCAGATGGGGCACTGTGCAAGCCAAAATCACAGACAGGTCCAAGGAGTTGTCTTCCCTCACAGGGAAAGGGCCACTAAAATATGTAATATATTTCCCCCCCTAAAACTCCATATTTATTATTACATCCATATGAAACAAAGTGCCTGTGACTTTACATACACTATAAAATAGGACTGAAGGGATCCATTTACACAGGATATTGTTTCCCATGTAAAAAACCTTAGCAGACGTTTAGTGAATGTTCAGTATCTATGGACACATTTGGACAACATTCTCATGCATGTGGTGGGATTCTTGGCATGTGTTTTGCTTGGCCATGAGTTGGACTCAATGATCTTGATGGGGCCCTTCCAACTCAGCATGCTCTATGATATAATGTTCTATGTTAAATTTACATTTTCCAGAAAAAAAACCATTTTTAAACATATTGGGTTTTGTCCTGGATAGCTGAAGTACCTTTGGTTCCACTTACTTACCATTTAAAATTGGGAAAGGCCTCAGCTCCATTGACAAAAAGAATGTACCTTGCTCAGCATCTTACTGGAATTGGTCAGCTTTCTGTAAGGTAACCTTCTTAAAACACATCATTCAATATCTTTAGTTAGTAAGAAAAAACAGATTTAATATTTTCGAGGCAGGTATTTTTGACACCAACTCAAAGCAGTAGACACAGGGGTAAAAATTTGCATCTGTTGAAGTTAGCAGTAATACTTCAGCTGCTGAATTAATGTATTCTCTTGTGATGGAAGCTTCCACCCCTTTTTTACCCATCTTTTCATCACTCTGTTAATACATCAACTTCAATCTGCTTTAAAGGATTGGAATAGTCAAGATGATCCTTTTAGATTCTTTCCAGCACTATTTTTCTTCAAGCAATAAAATGGGATTTATATAAGAGTTATATTCTCTCTTAAAAATGAGTCCTCTTCTAGAAAATAGGCTCTACCTCTATCAGGTGGTAAGAGCTGATAAATAGAAAACCAGGGGATTCATAAAACCCAATTTAAAAAAAAATTAAAATCATGAAAAAGGAAATATTTTTAGTATTTTCCATGTTGACATGGACACTCCCTATTTCTTTCTTTTAAGCAGCCAGGGAAAGACTGTGCCAACATGGACAAAATAATGGAAAATTGATAAAAGAAAGGGGAATAGCAACAACAGTGGAAGGAAGCAATAGAGAAGGAGGAAAAAAGGATTCAGAATTTGTGTAAGTCAGAGATACAAGACTTGAATTTATGCATCACATTCACACAAAGCTGAAACAAAGTAAAATCTCTGTAACAGAGTTATAATTCTAGCACTGTGGGTGTTGGTGTCACTACTAGAACTATAAGCCCAGAACATTAAATAAATGTCTGCACAGTTGTGTCTTCGTTCAAATAGAGAATGCAAAAGAGGTTTATTCTGCCTGCTTTACTTTTCCATTTCCTTTCCATGCTATCTTCTTTCCAATATCTTTTGTGAGCCTTATTGCACTAAGATTCTGTGAATGCATGTGTGGAGCACATTTTGGACTGCCTTTAAACATTAATGCTAATTGAAAACATAGTTTACTCAGAAACAATTCATCAAGTTTACATTTAATTTTTTGCTGTGAAAAAATCTGCAAACTGAGCCCTTTTAGACAACTTTTTGAAATATTTACTTCAATGCAGAACTCTTTATGAGGTAGGCTTATTTTCAAAGTTATGACCCATCACCATGTGGAATTTCATCTGGTTAATGGGCTGAAGCAGATTGTGGAAGAGAATATCTACTCTGCATATTCACTGATAGGCTTTATTTTGCCTCAACTGATTGCTTTCATGATGTAGTTCAGGAAATAAGCCTCTTACCCTTTTTAAAGACTGATAGCTTAGATGAGCCTCAGTCATTTTATAAAATAGTTATTAAAGCTTAAGGATGGTTGTACATTTCCACAATAGCATAACTTATTTGCTTCTCAAAAACCCCTACACTAAGATCCCCATGGCAGGCAAAAACTTCCATGCAAAAATTTCCTGTATCTCTTGTTATGTCATTTCTGGCAGCAGCTGAAATACTTAAACCTGGTGGCACTGCAGCACATGAACACAACCTCACCTTGTAACCCTGGATCCAGGGATGGAGTGGTTTGAAATGTACCCAGAGCAGGTAACTGGACTGCTCCTTTTCCCCTCAGTTAATGGCTGTTTGCTGTCTGGGAAAGATTGAGAGTTCTTGCTAGAAAGCAAGGGTTTGCATAGCTGATTTACATTCAGGTACTTTAAAAGTCCCAGATCGTGTCACATTGGCTCTCCCTCAAACCTGCTGGGACATTAAATTACACCCACATTACCTCAGCAGGCAAATCAAGTCTGAGCACTGCTACACAGAGCAAAGCCCACACAAACCAAGCCATGTGTGAAAAAGCCCAGCACAAAATGTGGGCATACCCCAGAGATCTCTCTCACCATGCTTATTTCCATCAGCTAAGGTGATTTCCATCTGGGTCCCCTAACCAAACCCAGTCGTGTGGAACATCACCCATGCAGAGAAGCATCCATGAAGTGGGCACCTCACCCACTGAGCCTCCTGCTGCTCAGAGACACAGCCCTGGCACTACAGCACACTCTGCACGTGGGCAGTAGGAAGACAGATTTTTAATATTCTCTGTCCACTTCATTCCATGTCCACTGTTTTATGTTTCTAATTGTCACATATATTCAGACTTTATTGAACTAAGCTTTTTTTATTTAATCCAAGCACAAACACATCCACAAAAACCAAGTACAGATATGAGTTAATTGCAATTTGTATTTCTTGTAATCAGGCTGGCTGATTATTGATATCTCATATTGTGTTTTCACTTTGATCATGATATTCCTATCAATCATTCAGGGTACTTTCAGAAAGATTGTTTGGCTTTGTTTATTTAATATGACCATTATATTGTCTCTTAAATACACTCCCAATCACATCTTTATGAAGAAAAGAGGCCTGAATAGCAAGTACTTGATGTTCCACAGATTTCAGGATACTGGGAATTAAATGTTTGATTGTAATTGGCTATTTTTATCCTTATATTTAAACATCTCATACACTGGGTAGAAAACGTAGATGAAAATGCTCATTCAGTTTCTTCTGTATACTTCCAATAATCAACAATGCACTAATTGTCCTATGGAGAGCAAAGTTTAAATTGCAAGAAGGATAATTTCAAGGAGGATAAAATATGTGCTTTTTCTCAGTGTCAAAAAAACTTATCCTTTGTGACTACAATGCAAGTTTTAACTATCTGCTATTATTAATTCATATAATAATTTTTATTATTATTACTTACAAAGGTTGTAATAGGAAATGTCAATTCATATACAATTTTACTGAAGCTGGAAGAATTTTCAATTTTTTTTACCTGCTTCTTGGAACTGTTTTTGGAATTACACCTGAGAATAAGAGACTGGTGTGAAATTCTAGCCTTACTCTTCTGAGAATATAGGAAAAGTTTTTATATAAAATCTTGGCCTGATTTACTTGCATTCAGGAAGCCTGTGACAATGTCCCTCTGAAGAGAAAGCAAACACATGTCAGAGGTAAAGTCCTGTCAGGAACTTGACATTGATCCCAGCCTCACCTGCAAGACTCCCTTAGGAATTGTCAAAAGTGTCACAAGCCCCCCTGAAGCCACTCAAGGATATAGCAAACTCTTAAAAAGCCACCAGCATTTAGTCAAATATCCCAAGGCTTAGACATTCTCCAGGACCCAGTTTATTTAACATATCTGCTCTTTTTCTTTTTTTAAGTCTTTTTGAAATCTTAGATTGAGGCTTGTACACCAGCCCTTCTGAATAATCTTGCGAGGCTTCTAATGTGCAGCAAATAGAAAGAGAAGGGAGGCAGAAAAAGTTACTCCTAACCTCAGTGCCACTGATGTTTAAAAATACTATTTATACCCATGAAGGAGAATTTTTAGGCCCCTAAAAAAATCACTCAAATTGTAGAATAAAGCCATTTCCAATGATGGGGGGACCAACAGACCACAAAGAGCTCATTGCACTACAGCTTCAGGGTCAACACTAGAAGAAACTCAGCCCACTGACCTGCTAAAGCATGTCCTGGAATAGGACTTCCACCATGGCACAGGAAAGCAATCTGCCCGTCACCAGCAAAACAACAAAATACAGATTCTGGTGAAGAAAACCAACAAGGTAGATGGAGCATTTACACACTGTCCATAACCCCAGACTGAGGATATCAGACCACAATATTGTTATGACAGTCTTGCAGTGGCTATTTGAATGTTTGCTGCTAGACCTATAACAAGGAATCTTAAAAGCCCACTATCTTATGTATAGGCTCCAACAGACCATCAGAAGGCCAAGCTGAACCCAACACACACATAAACCAGAGGAAGTACTTAGTTGGAGTGGCACACAGACAAATGTTTTCTTTGGCAGAGAATGAATCTCTGTAAACAGGAACACAGTCAAATCGTGCACTTTTTGCAGGAACTGAAATATTCAAACTCCAAAAAATGTCACTATCCAAAGTTATATAGGAAAGAAAAGAATAGCAAAATAATCATAGAATGATTCATTTATTTTCATGAGGTTTGATCCTTTTCAACAGCATTCTCCTTCAGTGTTATTGTAAGATTTTAAAACTCTGCATGTTGTACCCAAAGAATCATTAGTTTCTACAACAGTGGATGCTTCAGTAAATCTTTCAATTCAACTAAAGGCTGTTCACAGTTGTTTATTTTCAAGCTTTATTTGGTGTCACATTTACACTGTCAGATTCAAGTCTGCTCTAAGTATCCTGAACACAGAGGTCAGCCAATATCAGAAAACTGAAAGCCAAATTCTGTTTTTCTAATGATGGTGAGAAATTACTCAAAGAAACAGCAGAAACGATTATTGTAAGTGGTACTGAAATTTAAGTCTCTGATATTTACCAGATTTCATGGAAATCATTCTCCACCAGCAATAAGAAGGATATACCAAAAGTAGTTCTGTCTTTTGTTCACTCACATTTACACAGGGGCTATTGGAAGGCTTTAATCCTGTAGCTTGGCTTGTCTACAATACTCCTCTCTAAACACATAGGTGCCCAATACTTATCTCGACAAACATGCCCTAAATGTTTTTTTACTATTTTTATTCTAAAGTGAATTTATCCACATTTTAAGGTCAGACAAAACTGAAGTTTGATCTGCTTCTTTAGCAAGCATGCATGATCTACACCAGGACTATGGAACTTGGTCCTTCTCCAAGTTATCTCTGTGGGTCTTGGAATTCTAAAAATTCACCAATTTCCTCCATCTCTGAAAGAAAATTTATGTCTAAGGCACTTCAGTAGTTTGTCATTTAACAATCTAGGAAAACGTTCCCAGTGAATACTTTTTCCATATCCTTTAAGAGTGACACAGTATCCCTGTAAAAGCAAATGCACTTCTAAAGTAAAGTGCTAGCAAACAATTCATGTGAATATTACTTTTTCACATTTGAACTGATGCATGCAGAATTTCTGTGAAATGACCCCTCTAAGAGTGTAATGTCATATTCAGTTTTGTAATTATGTGTATACTCAAACTTAAGAGTAATTACAGAATTTTTTTGGAGAAATCAGGTGAAATCAACACAGTCCTTCATCTCTGCAATCCTCTGTTCACATTGTGGAAATGGAGAAGGGCTTAACTGGCTAACTGGAGATAAATATTTTTGTAAAAAAGCCAGCTGTGAGCCAGGTAGGAAAATTCAGTCACTAGTACTCAAACAAAAAATGAAATATTTTGAAATCCCAAGGTCATCAATGCACCTGTGTAAGTCTCATTAAACTTAACTGACATTTGTTAAGGGCAGAACACACTCCTACAGCTGCAGATCTTCTTGAATGACTGCTCATTTTCATGGCTTTTTATGACTGTAGGCCAGATTATAATCTAAAATTGCAAAAAACCATAGTATGTTCCAACAGGCTAATCAACATTTTTGGCTTTGGATTTGTATTAGCTTGAGTCTTAGCTCCAGGTCCTGGAGCTGCCGCCAGCTGTGGCTCACAAGGGCACAGCTCCTCCCATTGTCCCCTCACTGCCAGGGGACACAAGGACTCAGCCTGGCAGCCCAACACATGCCAGTCAAAGGAGGGCACGTCCATGTGACTCAGCCCCTTGCTCTCTGAGCTTTCCCACTCCTCAGAGAGAGACCTGGGCATGAGGAGAGCTGCTGCTGTCTGCACCCAGGGATGGGATTCCGGAGGGGCTCACACAGCGCTCTGGGGATTGGACACAATTGATCCCTTGTTGGGCAGGGCCCTGTTTCCTCAGGACCCTTTTCCACCGCTCACCTAGGGTTTCAAATGCATCTCTTTAAATTGCTATGAAAGCTGCTAGGGCTTTAAAAGCTGGTCAAGGCCAGAGCCAAGCAGAGAACCAAAACTGTTTCAAACCAGCTCAAAAGCCAAGAACCAAAAACTGCTTCAAAGACAGTTCTGTGCAAGCTCCATGCAAGTGCCCAACTGAGGACATTCAAAGGTCTGAAAACTCTAAGAAATACAATCCTTGCCAGATAAAGAAAGCTGAGAACATTAAATAAATCACCTGACTTTAAAATTCCATCTTCTTTAAGCAACAGACATGCCTGAGATTTCCCCTCTCCATCAGATGGCCAAGCATTCTCCCATCAGGCCATCCCTCAGCAGCTGGCTCTCCCCTTTACACAGACCTACTTCATCTGAGCCCCTAACCAAAAGTCTGACTCACTTTACAGTGCTGTCCCAAAAGCTATTTTTATTTTCCAGCTTTGTAATTCTCTCTCAGATGTTAATCTATTTGCTCCTCCCTCCTCCTCCCACATAAGAACTTAAAAGCCTTTTTTCCCAGCCAGGCTAATAAAATAATAAAGCAAGCAAAGAGATTGTGAGCTAAAGCATTTTGGAACCAAAGAATTTATAAAGTATCAAAAACAAACTTCCTGTGTATTTCTGTAGCAATGCAATGTTTAAAATGTTTTTTTTTTTGGTCTCTGAACAAAGTTCCCCAGAAAATACAGAGGGAGATTGGAAATTCAATATTATGCTAAGGAATACCTCACTTTCCCCTGAACAATGAGGTTACTACAGCTGTGCAGTCATCCACCAGGAATCCCTCTTACTGGAAGATAAATCTGCTATTTTATTCAAAAATTCCCTGCTGGACTTTTAAGTTCTAGTGAGACAAGAAGGAGTGGAGGACTGATTTGGGGAGCGCTCAAATTTACTTTTTAATAGGAGGGCTGAAAGAAATTAATTCTTATTGAAACTTTTTTTAAAAGTATTGAGATTTAATTTAGTTGAATGGAAACATAATATCATGTTAGACTATATGTTATAACTATTCTCAGGTTTTGGCTATAGAAAGTAAAATTACATCTGCAAACCAATTCCTGACAAGCAGAATGAGTCACATTTCAGTCTGCTTTCACTTAATTAGAATTTTTTTTTTACATATGTAGGGTTTAGAAAAAACAACACAGACAATGATTTCAACTGGAAAATTAAAAAATGGCGAAACGTGAAGAGGTTCTAACTCAATGGCTAAGGTATTCCTGACTCCAGGAAAGCTCTGAGGAAAAAATGGTAACCTTTCTGATTTGCAGAAATAATAAGTCTTGTGAAAGGATACCCAAAATATTTATCAAAAGTAATACACAGCCTACTACTTGCCTAGAAAAGGACACCTTATTTTTAATTAACCTGGTAGACATACATTGCATGAAAAGAAAACGTGTGAAACAGAATGAAAACCTGAGAATAACAAAAGAGGAGGGAGAATAAACTACTGCCCACTTTCCATTTTTGCAATTGCTTTTTTATTAATATCCAGTGAAGAGATGGTTCCACAGTAAAGCAACATAGTTCAAAATGCAAGGTGTTAATAATGGCTAAAAATGAGATTTTAAAACTTTTTCAGCTTCAGATTACATGCAAAAGATAATAGAAAAATAATACTTTTTGAAAGCAACTGAAGTAATTACAAACCTATTGCCTTGTACTTTTACTTTTGTAGAGGAAAATGATACTTCACTTAAAAATTCTTCAACCACATCCAGATGAACATGTCACTCTGAGATGCATCATGTCACCTCAAAGACTATGATAGAGGCTGTTGCTGAACTGAGAGATTCCCATGGGTACTTCAAGCATTAAACCAAAGTGACTCAGCATAAAGATTACGTTGCTTACATACAAGGTTATGTACAACTGCCTAAGTTGATAGAAAACACAATGGGGTTTATGGACACTCTTTGGGCTAGGTTGCCATCCTTTAAAAATAGATGTTATAAGAGGTCCTATTTCTCTTCAAGTTCAGGATTGTTGAGTAGGTAATGGGAAAAAACAATTCTGTATTTGGGGCATGGTACATTTTTACCTACTCAAAATTAGATTATAAAATATTTTCATATTTTGGCCAATTCCTTAACTTCCTTTATAACATTGTGCAATGGTATTTTTCCATGCAATGGTGTTTGTTCCCTAATTGCTTTCATCCTTTATTCTCATGCTTCAGTACCTGTGCCTTGGGTCCAGGATAAAAGTATTTCAACTTCAGACACACACACATGCACACACAAATCAATAAATAGATCAGCCAGGAAAATGGGCATGGATTTTTCTTCTTCTACCCACAGCTGAAAATACCAATATCCACATATCAATAGCCACAAAAAAATTTGAATTGGATGGAGTCAGTATCCATAACAATCCTCAGGTTTTTAAAATTTATTTAGTTACCATGTGGAGATAACTCCTAGCATAACAAAAAGTTGAAAAATCTGAAATTAACTAATTAGCAAAGGGAAAGGCAGCAATAACAATGCATATAAAAAGTTGCAGATGATATGTTGGAAACCAGTGGAAAACCCACATTATGGGATGTCATGACAGATGACAAGATGCAGATCTAGATGCAATACCAGCAATGCCTTGACTGAAGCTTGCCAATGTCAACAGATGAGATGGGAGTTTAATCAGTTTGCCAATGTGGAAAACTTGAAATACTGAATTTGCCTGATAAATGGAGGTGAGGGTCCAGAAGTGAATACAGACCATTACACTAAAAAATACCCAATGACAAAGGAGACACAACTGATGCCAAGGATGGTAACAAGGATCAGCACTTTACTATTCCCCATCACAACCTTTTACACCCTGTTTCTCACATGCAGAACACCTGTGTGCCTTTTTACTCTTTTGTGATTGGTCAATACAAATCAGCATTCCCTGCTTCTTCTCCTTCAATGCTGTTCACCTGCCTTATACAGCTGCAACTTATCTGGGGCAGGATTGCCTGCAGCACTATCTCTCTTCTTTTACAATCCATTCTCCCACAGCCCAACAAGGCAAAGCTTAAAAGAACAGGACAGCAGTAGGAAAAATCAGAGCTAAGACCATTCATTACATTAAGTATTAAATTATCATTCCTGAATGGGAAAGCTCAAAATGTAAAAAGAGTATTTTGGGAAACTAGCACTATTGATTACATGTTTTGAAATAGGAAAAAAAAAATCTGCCCACATACCATTCTTTTAAAAAAGTGCTCCTGTCCTCAATATTGTTCAGTGCTTCTATTGCATTTACTTTTGCAGAAGCAATTCACTTTTATTTGAGCTAGGGATGGAAGAAGACCTGGAGCCAGAAGATTCAGCATCCAAACCCCATTCCTTGGTAATGAGATGAAGGCCATAGGCACTAAGGAAGACATCTGAGACAAATGTTAAGTAAAAGAATAAGTAGAAAGGTACAAAATGACTACAAGGAAGGGAGACAAGAAAATGATCAAATTCATTTGTGTGCCTAAAAGCATCCATGTGTCCATATAACATTCATACTCCCAGAGCTGGAAGGGATGACCAGATTGTAGATCTCAGAGTGCATCAGTGTGCAGGGGAAGAGTGCTATGATGTGCCAGTTCTGGAGGCTGCAGTTTGTGGGTGTGCTACACCAGAAGGCTGAAGCAAAAAGCAAATAACTCCTTCTCTGAGCCCATGTTTTAGCTCTTACCCAAGGCTGTACCCATGTCCTGGCAGCTTTGCCATACAGAAATGAACTGAGCTTCATGTAACAATGTGAGCAGGTACCTAGGGGATAATAAGGGCACTTGAATTAAATGAAACTCCTTGAATAAACTCATTAGGCCTCAAAGCATTTCACCAAAGCACTGGGAATACCTGATGGTGAAACACCTATCCAGCCTGACAGGAACATGCTGCATCCCTGCTGGCAACCCCCACAGGAGTGGGCAACCATAGCTGTCTTACAGGGATGTAAATAGGGAGTACAGAAACACTGAGAGCTCTGTGCTGCTATTGCTCCTTTCCCACTCCAAGAGCTTACATACTAGATCCAGCCAGAAAAAGAGGGGTTAAGAATCAGAGAGCAGCTACAGTGCCAGGAGTGTGTGGGCTGCTGGCAGAAAAGTAGGAGAGCAGTCAAGTTTCAGACACAGAATGTCACAGTTTTACCTGAAGTATCACTTTGTAGAAATACAGAGACTAAAAGCATCCCATAAAACATAAAAAAGTGGTTTCCACATTAATGGTGACACTTCTCATTTCCAGAAAAGACCAAAGAGCCAAAGAAAAAGTTTTTCCTTAAATGCAAAAATTTAAATTAGCCATTATTAAAGCAAAGTAGAAAGACATATATCATATGAGAATATGTCTGTTTGTTGAAATTTTATTTAAATTCTACAACTCTATTTAAAAGGTTTTACTGCTTCTCTCTGAACCCGAGTAACTTTTAACTTCCAGTAGTGAATTTACTGACTTGGCAGTAATGATTTATCCATCATTTCCTGTATTGCCAAGCATATGTGGATGTTCTCGAGTGAGCAGGGAACACACAGGTTGAGAAACTGTATAAAACAAGCAACTGGCTTTTTATTTTGGAAGTCTTTCCATTCAGCTGCCTGCTATTGTAATGATTTTCAGTCATTGTAAGTCTAAATGATAGTAAACAAAGCTCTTTCAGGCGGCCCTCAGTTTTACCTCATGGTAAAAGGCCCTAGTGTGAAAGGAAAAATACAATTTAATGATACTCTTGCCCTTTAAAACCAGTGATGAACAACCAAGGGCTGCGCCATCATATAATCAGGTGTAATGTGGGCTGCTCTTCCATCAGCACACCCAACCTCTGTGCAGAATTTCCCCACAGGCACTTCCCTTTTTACGTTTGTCCCTTTGCTAGATGTGTCACCTGAGTGACACAAACAGGGACAGCAATCCTGAAAGGCATTTCCAGGCAGAGAAATCTATCTGCCTGTCATGTAAATACAAAATGTAGCAATTGTACAACACTGTTTCCTACACTGACATTTCACTGAATTTGTGTCCTGTTGTTTGCTACATGAAATAAATTGGTAAAAACAGATGTCATTGCTCTTTCTTGAAAATCTATGTAATGGATTTCTAATACACAGTACTTACATTTACCTTTTTATTATTTTTATTTTTACAGACATTTTTCAGTAGATCATCTTGTTTCCCAGTTATTATTAATTGTTGTTAAACAGCCTGTCACTTCAATCCACCTTATTTTTAACCTGGAAGCCAACTGGCTTTCCTACACTTCTGGTCTTCAAATGAATTTGATTTGTACCCATCACTGACTGATTATGTCAAGAATCTGTGCTTCCAAGAAAAACTTTATCTAAATTACACAGGTTGGACAAGTTTGATTCTCTGATGGAATTTTTTCAGCCTATGCTTATGGAAGAGATGCCTTTTCACATGTGCAGCCACGCATAATGAAAGGAAACAGCTGTGTGCCATCTAACAGGAAACTCTAAATGATCCAATGCTGGCATTTCAGAGCAGACAGTAGTAGGCTGATCCTCTGACTGCAGTGATGCAGTTGACAAGCAGCAGTGGATCTTAAGTGATGTTATTTAAGACCTAGTTTGGGGCCAAGGCAAACCTGCCTGCTGACATCCTCAGGGATCACAGATGCATTTTCACTTCAGGGAAAGCATAAACTGCCTATTCCACTTACTGCTAGATGGGTTGCCAAAATTTTGGCCATACAGTTAGTGAGATGTGAAATGCTACAAGACTAAGGAGGACCAAACAATTAAATGAATCAGGACTGACTCATCTTTCTTGCTCCCTGTGAAGTGTTCCACCAACTTTTTCTCAGGAACTAGCTATGAACATTTGATTCAAGTCATTAAATGTTGTAATAAATAGGAACTAAAGAAATTAAGATTAAAATCCAGATTTTTGTTACCTCACTAACTGGTACAGAGTGCAAGCATCTCTATCCAATCACAGCACAAGGAAAACAGAGCCTCTATTCAGTATCAGCAAACCAGGATTTTATTTTGGGCTGTCCTGTGAGTTCACTACCCTTTTGCAAGTCACTAACTTTATATCTTAGTTTGCACAGTATTAGGAAAGAAAATATGCCACATTTTAAAAGTCAATCTATTGAGGAGTGAGTTTTTAATATTTGAAAATCATTTATGTGCAGTAGAATTCCACAATAAGAATGAGAATCAAGCGTTGATCTCTGTCTGCAATAAAATGCTCTGGGGACTCCTTGTTCCCTGCTAACTCCAAATTTCTGAGCCACACCTTTCATGCTAACACCCTGTAGACAAAAGAGCTTTCCAATGAATTTTTACTCTTCTTCATGAATTCAGTTGCTTCCAAGCCATAATCTGAATTGATCAATCTCACCCTGTTGTATTTAAGTCCTTCTTTTAACCTGGAGATATCTGTTTTGCCATTGTAGTTAACATTTCAAGCTCAGGCAGAAACTACTTTAAAAAGACCATATAGTGTCAGCACAAGCTGCAACAATAAATTTAAGAGAAAGGTCCTCCACTGCTGTAAATTTCTAGTAATACAGAAATTAAAATTCCTTCTACTAAAGAAAAGTCAAAATTTGAATTTCCAGATTTTCTACAGACAAACAAATCCCTTACATTTTACAAAAAAGCAATGACACAAATCTCTGTTTCTGGAATTGCTAAAGTTACTTGAGCCACTGATGGCCTACCAGGGACTCAGACTTCCAAGAAGTCCAGAAACCTCAAAAAGCAGCAGCAAAAATTGGTGGTGGTTGTATGATAGAATAGTTCAAAGACATCCTGATCCTTACAGACAAAGTGAGGAAATACATTAAAAAAAATATTTTAATTGCATCCAAATTGTGGGCACTCGCCATTGCTAATATTGTTAACAAACATTTACAATCCAGCTGCAAGGGTTTGAAACTAACAGTAGATGTGTGGGGCTGCCACCAAACAGCAACCAGAAAAATGAAAACAGACTGCAAAGGAGCTGGGAAGGTCTGAGCATGAAAAACTCACAGAGCTGACTGCAAAGCATCCTATGGTGTTACCCAAGGCTGTTAACTGTGTTCAAAGACATGCAAAAAACATCCAAGGAAAACATGAGAATGATGAATTTAACCACTGAGCTTTCTACATGAAAAGGCTATTTGGGGTTTTAGAGGGTTTTGCTGGTCTTAAGTATAAATAATTAATCTAACACCAGTAGAATGACATTTCTCCCCAACTGCTTAAACATCTCCCAATATCCAAGATACCACTGTCATACATCTGCTTTGCAAGAGGAAGAAAAGGAAGGTTAGATATTAAGACACTGGTAAGCCAAAAAAATTAAAAGGCAACTGTGTAAAACTGGAATTGCAAAGCAATAGTCCTATTTAGGCATTAGACCTTACACCCTTATTGTCCCTCTAAGTTCTGCAAAGCAAATATCAATGGAGAAGATGAAACTTGTTTTCCCCTTATTTAATTTTCAAATAATTTTACAAGTGTGCCTTTTAACCCATTAGAGAAAAATCAAAAAGGGATTTTGAAAATTCCACTATGCACTCACAGTCTAATAATAAAGGTTCTCTTTTTCAACCAGCCCTGAAGTAATATCAAATGAGGGTTGGAGGCTGAGAGGAAAAAGAAAAGGCAGCTAGAAACTATCTTGTGCCAAGTGCAGAATCTGAGAAGTCATATGGAAATTCACATTAATCCACAAACATCTCAAGACTCCTTTTTTAACAAAACAGTAGTTCTGCATAGCAACTGGGGAATGGTAACCAGAACAGCCACTTTATATGCCTGGCTTTTCCATTCAATCGAGATACTTCCCCTGGTGTACAATCAAACATTGTTGAACAGCTGTAAATCACGAAAAGATGCTTTTTTGTTTGCATTTCAGAAAAACAGACCCAACTAGTTCATTTGGGTCATAAAGATTCTTTCTGCACCTCAGAAAAACCTTTTTTCTAATTGTAACCCTACTTGAGAAACACATGACAAAATTAACTTCACAATTCAGATTTAAGTGCTCTATTTTTGAGGTACCACAATTTCTTGGGAAGTCTGATTGCCCTGAGTTCCTAAGATTAAGCTCAAAGACAACTGCAAGTGGATATCTTCATTTCAGTGTACAAAAAAGCCATTATGGAGTTTCATGTGTTTTTACAATTACATGGATTAGCAGTTTTCAGTCCCCAAAATAGCTGCATCTGTCATCATTTATGTTCCTACCAAAGTAGTCTGGTATTCCAGAGTGGTTAAGCTTCTTCTCCACAACTATGTTCAAGTGAAGGAAATGAAGAAGAAAAACACAAGGAGAGAACAACCTTATTTTGAAGATGTGAAGCCCCAAACATTCTAAAATACCCCTTTTTCTTTGAAGAACAGTTCGCTCATCTTAACTTTTAAATATGTTTTCAAGAAACAGTGCAGATAGCATTTTTTGAAATCTGCTGGTTTAGAAATGTAAATTTCTAAGATTTATAAATATGGTTTACACCTTAACGTAGGAAAAACCAGGGCATTTAGTTATAGGACAATGGGAGATGGATTCAAACTGAAAGAGGGCAGGTTTAATTTAGATATCAGGAAGAAATTCTTCCCTGTGAGGATGCTGAGGCCCTGGCACAGGTTGCCCAAAGAAACTGTGGCTGCCCCATCCCTGAAAGTGTTCAAGGCCAAGTTGGGTGCAGTTTGAGCAATCTGGGATAGTGGAAAGTGTCCCTGCCCATGGGAGAGAAATTGGAACAAGATGAAATTAAGGTCCCTTCCAACCCAAACCATTCTAAGATTCTATGAAAAAAGAAATTGGAACAGGTTCTTTTTTGCATGCCTCTTGACTTTAAAAGTACCTACAAAATTTTAAACTAGGTGTGGCAGTCATATTTCATAGCCTAACTAATAAAATACCTTTGCTGAGCAAACATGGCCAAGAGCTCAACCTCATACACATCTTTAAAAAGGAAGTTGGTATAAACTCTAAATTATGTGTCCAAACTCTCCACACTGTTCAAAAATTCATTCTAGAGTTTGAAACCTGAACCCAAAGAGAAATACTGCACTATGACCAGAATGACCAGAAAAGTTTGACACAAAATTCTGGGCACAGCCCTTTCTCTGGAGTAGCTGCAGAGCCTTGTCCTGCTGCAAGAAGGAGGCAAAGCAGAGTCACCTCCTGCCTGTCAGCTTCCACGAACTGGACACACTCTGCCGACTGTTTCTCCTATGCTGCTTCTGGAGCAGACTTTTCTGGGTGCTTAAAACAATTTCTCCAAAATAAGGGAGCATCTCTCCACCTTCAAGGCATCTGATATCAGATTCCCTAAAACCGCACCTCTCCCATCTTTTTTTTTTTGGATGACGACTTTTATCAGCACAGATCAACCATGAACAACTCACTTCACAGACCACTGCAGTATTAATATTTCCCATTTTTAATTCTCCGTTTGAGCAGGACATTTGTGTTACACTGTTAGCTCATTGTCCTCTCAGCTATTAATAACATTGTACTCCATGTAATAAAAAGTTAATTGAAATCTCAAGGCAGTCATGAAATCATTCAGGAGTTTAACTAAAAGTCATCCTGCAAAGTGACATTTTGTTCTGGTTAATAATAGAAAAATTGTCAGTGCTGCCTCATTAAAAAAAACCAGATCTCTGCAGAATAATTGCAGAGACAGAAAATATACAAATTTTATTTCTGTCTCTAAAACACCTACAGAACTTCACAGCAACTATTGTGCCTAATTACCAATGACAATAAAATAAAATTACACTACAACTATTTGTTTCAAGCTCTCTTTTGAGAACAACCTCCTCTATCCAGACATGAATGAATTCATATTGCCTTTCCCAGCCAGCATAAGGAGCTTAGTGTAGCAATTATGGATATCTTCACGTAGAGTAGAAAATTAAAAACTCCTGGTTTTTCCAAAGCCATTGTTAATGCATTTTGAAGATAGCATTTTACCCTTTGTGAACACAGTTTTTCTCTCCAAGATGAAATCTCACCAGCGCCACTGAAATAAGTGCAGTTACCAATCTGCAAAATCAGCATGAGCAAGAAAATGACGTCTTCTAGGGCCAAATGTTTCACATTAAATATTGCTGGCATAAAATCGAATGTCTCCAATGCTCATTTCCTTTATGAAAGGGGCAGGATGTGACTCAACAGAAAGCATAAGCCATTTAAACAGTGCATTGAAGCACTTTGTGTTTCTAGTATGAGTCTAGAAAACATTTGAGGAGCAGAGTTAAGAAAAGATATTAACTAAGGTATTAATAGTACCTCCTGTAAAATGTTTCAATGTGGTCTATTTAAAGTGTTCTGCATTGTTTAATAATATATAGGCTGTAAATCTTCAGTGCTCATGGACCTGCTGCCATTTTAGGGTGCTAAGAATGAACTTCCATTCACCAAACACTGAATTCTGTACAAACCTGTTTCAAGCCCTGCATTTTCACAAAGTAATATGCCAAAAAATGTTTGAGCAGTGCTATTCTGAAAACCATTGCACTTGGTAAATATAGATCACTCTAAACACATCAGGAACACATCAAAAATTGCAACTTAAAAGTCAACTAGACAGTAGTATAGCACATGATAGTAAAATTATAGGGCAAATGACACATAACGTCTATAGTTCATCAGAAGACTTACATATGAACAACCCTGTCTGCTTCACACAGAAAGTGACCCATCATTCTATGACAATTTCCAGAATATCCTGAGTAACCTAAGCATCCTGCTCACAATACAACCTTTTTACTGTGGCATCTGATTTTTTTTTTTTGGTCTAGAATATTGCAATTTTAGCATTGCTTCAGATAATGACTGCCTTTGACATGCATCTAACTACCAATTACATCATTACAGACAAGGCCCGATGATTCACCATCAGCCATGGTTTTCCACTGTAAAAAATAAACATTGTAGCCAGTCAAGAGGGAAGAGGCACTTATGATAGCGTTTAAGAGGAGCAGAAGTGTCAAAGAATTGCAAATTTTCTTCAGTCTTGTCACAGTAAACATGAGGCCTGTATGCTATCATGTTGTCTGCAGCTGTCAAAGGCAGCCTATTCACCTACATTGCAAAGGAGACACCAGCAACCTGAATGAATTTTTAAGGTCATGAGTATTAAAGGTATGCTATTAAACAAATTTGCTCTATTTTGTAAAAACCACCCACCTTGTACACACTAGCTTGACCTTTCATCTCTCATAACCCTACCCAAGATTACTTTAGCTTGATTTTCTAAGTCACCAATATTATTTACCCTAATTGTGTTAAAATAAATGTCAGCTTACTTAGGTGTCTAAATAAAGTAATTATAGGGAGAAAAAGGGATCCAGAGAATTCGTAAAGAAACAAATATTTTGACTGGTAGGCTTGTGACTCAAATGTAGATGACTCCAACATTGACCGAAAGTTAAATTGTGGGATGACTACAGAGGCGATCTATGGCTTCAAAATTATTTTCTAGTGAACAAGTGTTATTAGTACATAAACTGTCATAACTATCCATCAAAAGATGCCCTGGAGGTTGAAACATGCTTTGAAGTTGTCTCTCTGAATTAGGGTAAGTAAATTAACAGCTTGATCTATACCTGTTCAAACTGAGTCTGTTCTTATTAAAGATAAATCTTATTTTTTAGTACTATCAACATGACACATCTCACAAGCATTATGTCTGGTTAAATTAGGGGGAAAAAAATCTGAGGCCTTACTATCCTGACAGAATCTCTTTAATTCCCAATCATTTTGCCCAGTATGCTGCCAAATTAGAATTTTCCATTCACGAAATTCACTCACTCTGTGTGAATATATACACTCTCCACACACATATTTATACACATATATAGAATCCATGCAAACAGAATGAAGTATGAGGGCAGCACCTATCAAGGGAACACAACCTCCTGACCCATTAAGTGTGCCTATGGTTACAACAGCTTTAGCTGTCACAAAAATTCCAGCTCTGCAGCAAAGACCATCACTATGGTACCAACCACTTACAGAACTGCTCATCTGGTGATTTCCACAATAATAATTGTTCAGATAAAAGTCCTGGGGATATGAGGAATCACCCAAATGAGGGAGGGAGGGAGGAGATCCACTGAGCCACACAGTGCCATCATTTACCAAAACACCACAGTACACAACTCCCTGAACATTCATTGCCTGTGCCATGCCCTCCTGTATTTGCACATTAAGTTTTAAATGCATTAATTTTCTGCCATGACCCTGACCCACAGCTTGCTTCATCTCTCAAAATCTGGAGATTAAACGGATGAATTTTAGATTTTTTTTTTTCACATTTACTCTGTGATTGTTGCTTAGAGGCTAGCCCTTGTATGTTTTTTCCTTCCCTTCACTACAAAATTCCATTTCAGAATGTAAATTCAACCTGTGTCTTCTTCACACTCATTTTACTAAGCATTTAGAATAGAAACCATTCACTCAATAGTTCACCAAACCTTCTACTGCATGAGAAGACCGACAGCTTCTCTGGGTTTGTTTTTGAAAGGTCAGGATATTTTGCTTATCAGCAATATGATAAAATACACAAAAGAACACAGATTCACATTCTCATATTCCAAATAAATTTTAGAGTAATTGAAGACTTCTTGGCTCTTAGAAAAGAATTTTGCAAATACAAATCCCAAGAAAATTCCTTTCACTCACTTTGCTCCAGGAGTAGCTAAAGGTGTACAAATATAGGAGTGGCAAATTCCAGAGGAACTTCAAATAGACTCTTCTATTTAATCATATTTATCATAAGATGGTACTAATCCTTCCTTGGGGCCATTTATTTTAAAGCTATATTTGGATACTGAGAAATTTTTGCTTGCAGGAAACACAAACTATCATTGGCCTGATTTTTAATTTAAAGTGATTTTGGAACTCGCCTGCTTCCATACCCACTCAGATGGATTCTGACATAAGCCTGAAACAACTTCTTATTTCCCAGTAGGAAAAAAAAAAAGGAAATTGCTTAAGCTTTCAGGCATCTCTTGAGTGAGAACTCTCAGCATAATCCAAGATTGAAAAGTAGGACTGTGAAATTCCTACTTGCATCTGGTAGGCCCAGATTTTTAACTACTGACATTTTTCTGACACTGAGAAGAGTTTATAAATAATTGCATTCTGCAGGAGTCTAGCAACAAATAACATAAATCTGGGGCTAGAGTACAAAAATACATACTGAATAATGCTTTTATTACCAAGGAAATATTAAATTACCATCATCTATTTCTTATTTTCATTCTATCGTAAAATTGATTATCAACATACAGCTATGCCAGCAGCACATGTGCCAAAGAAATCTGTTTGAAAATTTGACTGCCAAAGAGCAATTGCTTTCTTAAACCTTGGGGGAATGGGAAAACAAAATCTATTGAAAACTAGAGATAAGGGACTTCATTTTCCCTCGCTTATATTCGACTACAAAGACTGTAGAAGCAGCAGCATGGCAATGGTTCTATAACTGTTATTTTTCTGTAACAGTTGAAATATACATTCAAACAGTAACCTTAAATATACTTTCAGCATCACATAAAGATGTTTGTTACTTATTTTGGAGTCAGAAAACACCTGTATATACCATATACATAACACTAATGGGCAGGGTAAATTGGCTTAAATTCTCTGGTTTGCAGACAGCAAAAATGAAAGGGCAATGCAACTGTTGGCCCAGGATGTTCATCATGTCAGACTAAAACACTGCCTTGTGCCACCATCTGCAAATGTCTTTCAAATCAGAAGCCTCTTTTGAACTGCATCTCTTTTTCTATTTTCACTAAAGCAAAACACTAAAATATTTTCCTTCCTGGGAGGCTGTTGTATAGTTTCTTTCTTATTTTCTCTTGTTCAAAGGAGCCAGTTTAAAATAAGCAAAGGGGCTGGAAAAGATGCTCAGTCACACGCTGATAAAGATACACATCTTGGTTAGTGCATGAGAAATAATATAGATTTCTCGTAGGTAAAACTACAATGACTGCTTCTTAAAAACGTGTCTTCAAAAGGCCAAGTCTGCTGCAAAACCTAAATCCTTCTCTGGGTTGGAGAGAAGTTTCCCTCTTTCCAGTATCCTCAGGCTGAGAGGTGTCAGGCCTTCTCTGCTTTCCCTCACAGAGATTGCCAGCTCCTATAATTTGCACTTCATTTTGCACTTGATACTTCTAGACATTGTTACAAAAGAAATTTCTGCCAATTTCCTCTTCAGTATTGAACTTGATAGAGAGTTAAAAATTCCTCTAAAGCCAAAATCCTGCTTGAAGATGAGGGGAAAAAAAAAGAAAAGAATTCATCACTTCAGAAAATGTGGTGGGGGTCAAACATCCATGCCATGTAACACACAACAATGAGAAGCTGCTGTGTTATTACAACAAGAAGATTATTTAGACATAGGCATGAAGACACAAACTATGGTTACTTGTGCACAGAAGAGAGTCTGCAGTGGGTCGATGCTTTATTTAGGGAAGTTACCCGTCTGTAGCTGGGGAGGGAGTTGGCAGATGGAGCTCTGGAGTTCCCTGCTGGAATCTGACCAGGGCACTGCTGTAACCTGCTCCTCTCCTCTGAAACAGACAGAGAACTTGCATGTCATACGCTAAAGCTGTTAAAGAGCACTGAGCAACCAGAGACTGATCTCCTCTGCTTTGTTCTTTGCAGACCTATTTGTACTTGATGGAGGTCTGTGTAAAACTCCCACCTCTAAGACAATGATTTCATAAACTGCTTCTGTACAAGTATGCAAAGAAGTAAGGACACAATGCAGTTTTGATTCTGGTTTTTAGATTGGAATAACCTACAAATCTTTTCACAACCATATGGCAAGTCTCATTACTACTTTCAAAGTACAAAAATCCCACTGAATTAATATTTCTTTAAAACTCCAAAGAATTATAATTCTAAAATGCCTGCACTTCTAATCTTAGAAACTAATTTAAAATAAAAATCAAAATTGCAGGTGCAATATTTTTTTCCCTAATTAAATATCCTCCATCAAGTGGTTTAGTGGTATTTAAATAAAGAGGAACAGCTAGTACATAAAGCAGGAAACATTTCACGAAAGGAAAGCACTTTGAAGTTCACTCAGGCTTTGTTCCTTCAGGGCTTTGCTCGTGTGCATCCCTAAGCAGGGGGCACAGACACAGGGGACGTGGTTTCCTTCTGTTATCCTGCCTTTTCATGGCCATGTTACTCAAGTGAAGGGATGTTCAGCCTGGATTCCAGACAGAGAGAACTTCTCTGCAAACTGCATTGTAGCCAAAGCATAGCATAACTGCTGCCACCTCTACTGCTCAGACACATCTTCTGTTTCACACAGAAACTATTTGGAAAAGATGAGAGAGTTTTCAGTAGGAGCAGGGAACTTTTTTTCATTCGTTGGAGACTAAACACAGACCTTTTTGGAACTCAGCTTTGACACTGGATGAAAGTAATAGCTGCAATCATAAAGCCAAGCTATTCTTTCAGCTCACATGGAAAACTTGTACAAAGTAAACGGTTATTTCATGAGCTTCTCAGATTGGAGCAAAAGGCATATCATAAGCGGGTGTTAGTCTGGAGAAAGCACTTGCTTTCTCCTTCAGCTGCTAGGCAGAGGTTTTGCAATAAGATATGCTCCTCCAGACATGTATGTTTCCCTGCTCATAGAACCTCTGGCTTGCTCTGATATACTGCATTTTTCTGCTTTTCAGCCAGAGAAGACAATCTATCCAATCATATAGGAAAACAACATCTCAGTGGAGAAAGATGTCCTCGTCAATGCAGGTTATGCAGACACACAGTAAACTTCACTTCATCCAAGCCCTCTCTGTGCTATGCTCTCTGGAGCACTTGCATTTTGGCAGCTCCCCTTCCTCACACGGGCCCTGCCTGCCTCAACCACCTGGCCTTTATTGGGAACCAGCCATTCTTTTTCTCAGCACAGTAACACTGCAATTCACGATTCTTTAAGGAAAAGGGAATAGAAAAAGCTGTACATTAAAGTCCAAAATACACTGGAAAAGAGAAATAAGCCATAGCTCACTGTCTGCAAAGACAAACGACTTGATTTGGGATAACTGCTGAGGCAGTGGCCTCATCTGCCTGGGGCAACTGGAATATTCAGCAATCATCTCCTCAGCTGGCACGCTTCACACAGAATTTTAAGGAAACACAAACCAACAGCTCACTTTTTTTTAAGAGCTACAAGGGAAATTGCAGTGGACTTCAATTCAATTCAGGAGCAGCTCCGACAACATGAAGCTAAGAATATTAATCTTATCAGCCACTCCCAGGCAAGACACATCTTTTACTTATATTAAAAATGCATCTGAAAAACCAAAGTTTTAGAGCAAAATACTTTCAAGGATTGTTACAAGAAGTGACATCCCTGGGCACAGATAGAAGTTTGCAGCTCAAGCCAGCCACAAACCACTTGCAGACGCTGTTTTACACATCTACCTGTAATGTTCATATTGTGTATGCACTTATGTACAAACAGCAAGGCATTTCCCACTTACATTAAAGCTCCCTCTAAAGAAAGTGCCCTTGGGACAGTGTTTGATAACAGTTTGAGTCTAAATATTTTCTGGACTGCAAACCCAGTTAATATTCATGAAAAATATATCTAAAGCACGAAACACACGTGTTTCAGTTTTATGCATATATGTAAATATGATATTTATATAATATTTAGTAAAACCCTAAAAAAAATTTGGACATTTCATTTGCAGTAGCTACTTAGATGAATAATTTTTGTTCACATCCTTGGAATACCTGGATCTCTGACTTTATAATATCTTAACTTTATGTCCTTCATAGCTTGTCTCCTGCTAGATCACATCACTGTATGTATTTTTTCAACTGCTACACATCCACAGTCACCAAGGAGTTAAGTCTGATGGCATAGAAAATATTTTATAAATCAGAAAGCCTTTATAGTGTGCTGTTCATGTTGCAGGGACTCCTCAAATTGCTTCCAGACAATGCTATTTTTACAATGCCATCACAAAAGCAAATCCTATCCTACCCATTCATGACTTGAGTGCAGCTTTAGATGAAAACTGCATGTGTCATAAATCAATCTTTGCCCAAACTTCTGAAAAAAGCTCAGATAAAGCATTGAGGAAGTCAGAACAGGAATTGTGAAAGTCCTCTCCAGTCCTCACTTTTAAACTCCACTCTTCCTGTCTGTGGGAACTGTTCATCTTAATTTCTGGAGGTTTTTGGTTTTCATTTTTTTCCTTGATAAGTTAATCAGAACATGAGCAGCAGTTGCACAAACAAAACCAATAAGTACTGACTGCTAGCAGGTGCTCAGGAGCAAAAGGGAAGAGTAGCAAGAGAGGACCAGGCAGGCAGACACTGCAAACGTTTTTGCTGTTCCTGTTACAGTTTCTGCATCATTGTTTTACTTGGTCTGACATGACTGAATTTTTCTAAGCAATATTCCAGACCTGCATGGGGCCTTGAAGTTTCCCCTCCATCAGTAACACACAGCACTTCTGCACAGGAATAACCTGGAACTACTGCCAAGAGCCAGCAGAAGGAGAGCCATACCTACAGTATTAATTTCTCCCATATAGTTTCCACTGCATAATTCATAGACAGGTCTTTGTCTTTCATACCAAAGGAATGCTCCATCAGCTTTTTACAGACTGAACAAAAAGTGTCCTTTTACTCATCTCTAGAGTATCTGTGGAAACATGAGCCAGGGCAAAGTGCCAGGCATCAAAAAACCCTGAGACCACTGCCCATATGGGTTTTCAATGCATTCCATCAAAGGCACTTAATTCCCATCTTAACCCTGAGAGTTAGATTACTAATACATAGTATATAAGAAGGGAACTAGAGTAATTTACTAGTACACTTTTAAAAGTGTTCTCCTGATTACTGTAAAGTTAGTTGTCAGCAAATGTCACTCAGGACGTGATAAGCACCTCAAGGTGACAACAGCTCCCATACCACTGCCAAGAAAGGGTGTGAGGGAAGCACTGCTTCTTTGGAATTTGGCATTGTGTTCACTGCTGCATTCCCCTCTCCACCTTCTTAATTTTGTAGTGTTCTTGTCCCACAGGCATGGAGTATTTAAAAAACTTTTTCACCCCAAAAATACACTCTAGAATATATACTAAATTTCATTTTTCCAAGGATTTTCAGGGAATATATATTAAATTTCACTTTTCCAAGGATGCTCAGGGAAATAGTCTGTTCACACTTTAACCCACTGTGAAAACAAGACCCTTAATAAGCAGGTAAAATTTTTAGTTTGTCAGCCTGATTGAAAAAGAGCAATTGGACCTCAGAGTTTTAGGAAGCATACCCTGTTGGCTTATGTTTATTAAACTGGGGAAGCACATGATTCAGCCCCTTTGAGCTTTTACATCCACATTAAAAATAGCATAGCATGGGTTTACAACACTATAGAACCTCAGGTTTGGGTTGGTTTTGGGTTGGGTTTTTTTGGGTGTGTGGGCATTTGTTTTTTGGGTTTTTTAAACTATAGAACACTGATATCAGCAGTTCAGTTGGTTTGGAATTTTGTTGTTGCTTAGGTTTTTTTTGGCTGTTCCTCTCTTTACAAGTTCTCTCATAATTTTTCATCAGTGTAATTCTTAAAACAGTGTTATATCCCTCACCTCATTTTATTATTCATTTTCACATACAGTGATTTTAGAAGCCACAAATTAAGCTGCTTTCTGAATGTTCCAGTCATTGCACAAGCTTGCAGGGAGCCATGCAGCCCTTTCCCAATACTCAAATGTATTCTGGGAAGTTTTCAAATAGGAGTTCAGTGTTCAACAACACTTGAATTTGAATGGCAATACCTCACTATACAGGTGTGAAAATCCTCCTCATAAAACCAAGTAGAATTCTGCAGTGCTTTAGAAACGTCACCCAGTTTAAAAAGCAAGACCTTATTTTTTTTAGAATAAAATTTCCCAAAACCAAAAAATCATGTTTTATACGACCTTTCAATGAAACATTATGTGAGAGAACACGTAAATTATAGTCTAACAAATATGGAGGAAATATTTATGTGGGGAAAAAAGAGTTTTGGGGTTTTTTTTTAAGAGAGAACGAAGTTTCTCCTCTCCTTTCCCAATTATTATTTGGTCTTAAACTCCAATGTCTCCCTTTCCACAAGCCTCTTCTCTTTTCTCCTCTGCTACATAACTTAGTAAAGTGTCCAAACTACCTGATGAGAATCCCAGCTAAGAAAAAAACCCACACATCTGTGCAGCATGGAAGAGCATCAATCCCTCAGTGACTTACTGCAATATTTTAAGTACCTATTAAGTTCCTATGAGAGAAGGGAAGGACCAAAAAACATGAATTCAAACTTTATGGGCATAAAGTTTAGATTATTTTGCTCTATTTTATAGAAATACAGAACAAATTCATACAATTTTAACCCTACAAGTTTTCTAGCAATTTTAAATGAGAGTTTTTGTGAAAGCCATAAGAACCATGTACCAAAACCTGGATTCACTGAAGGCTCAAGTGAAGTTGCTACCATTTTTTAATCATTCCAGAGAGCATCTCTGTCACAAAGCCAGGAAGCCAAAGGAGATTTCAAGATGTTAAGAAAACAGACTTCAAAGGCTAATGCAAACAATTTGTGCAAGCTTTACTGTTTTCAGAATTAATAAAACACAACCATTCTTAGATACTGCTCATATAAAATGCCCAATTATGTCTTTATGACTTACAAAACTCTATATAAACAGGTATGTCATTTTGATCCAAAATATCCCACCTGTAAAATCAATTTTGTTGGGTAAATGCAGCTCAGTGACAGGCCTGCACAAAGAAACTCAAAGAGGCATTTTAGATAACCCTTCAAAAACTGTCCCATTTTTTGTGCCACAAATGCTGGCACACACAAAAAAATTTCTACTAGTTACTGATTTTATTGTTTTTACCACCAATCCCTTAGTGTTCTAAATACTGGGTGATTTACCAGCCCCAGATGCACAGGAAATTTTCCTGTGGGATTTTGTGTATCACATCTCTAATTCATAAACTTCAGGAGTTGGCCTGGAAGACACTGTTCTTAAAATCTTTAACAGAAAACAGTAAAAATTCCCTCCTCAAGATTTATCACAGCAGTAACTGTAATGCAGTAAAATCTGAAGAGTTCTGTTGGTTCTAATAAAGATAGACAAGGTCAAAACTGTTATTTTCAGTTATCCTGACTTGGTGGCAACACCATCCACATTCCTCTAGATTTCTGGAATCTAGAGGATTTGGTAATTTTTACCACATGGTCAAATCCTGTCACATAAGTAGAAATCCCACAAAAAAAAAAAAAAAAAGTAGAATTTTACAGAAAACACTCTTTATGATTATTTCGAAAAGATAAAAGTATATATTTTAGCAATTTCTATTACTACTCTAGTTAATATCTATCAATTTACTTTTTTTTCCTGGAAAACGTATGTGGGTAAGATTTGAAACTGCAGATACTCTGTCACAAATATGAGGGCAAGCATCACAAAAATCTGGTTAAGGGATATATATATGTATTCAGGTGGGGTGTTTTTGGATGGAGGGGCAGGGTTTGGTGTGGAAATTTGGTTTGTTGGATGTGTTTGTTGTTGCTGTTTTTAAAGCAAGTAAAGTACATTCAAAAATGAGGCTACCTGAATCACTTCTCAGGAACACAAAGAGATCAACTCCTCCACTTGGCAGTTGATTCATTTGTTTTTTCCTTTAACGTTTTGCACATTTAGAAGTCCAGGTCAAAGACAGTACATTCAAGGGTTACTTCCTCAAGCTCTTTGTGAAGGCTACAATTCACCTACCCCGACCCTCCAGCTGACACAGCTGTATGCTACTGGAGAAGGTTTCTCCTGACTGCTTCTGGAAAAGCTCCTGCAGTGCCTGGCACAATTTTTCAACTCCACCTAGTACCATCAGGTTTGTGAGTTAACCTCTTAGCAACATGGATGATTCACAGCTGTCATTAAAATTACTTTTTGCTAACAAGTGAGCACCTATTTCTTGGCTGCTGTGAAAAATAATCACAGAAATGTAATCAGTTGCAGATGTAAAGCCAGCTTTTTTAATTAACATTTTGCCATTATTGGTTGCTATACCTTTTCAAAGCTCTCTTTTCTCAGCAGTTAATTATTTTTTAAAAGACACATTTTTCAGGCATAGGTTTGCTAAGACATTACCCTCTTTGAGAAAAAACAATCTCACAAGTAACCTCTAGGGTTTCAAAAAAGGACAAATTTTTAAAAGGGTGGGGCTTAGCACAGAAAGCCCCATTTAATAGTGGAACACATGAAATGCAATGCTGGCTGTGATAATGAAATGCAGCTTTATATTTTTAATCTAACATTCAGATCTTTATTTTTAAGCACCTTTGAGAGCTGTTTGTACTCGAGATCAGTGACTGCTCTCTTTCACCCACCACAGGGGAGTGAAAGATGGAAGAATGCAGTAGGTACTGTAAGTACAGAAAGATATCAGTCCCTTGGATTCAGCCAGTGAAGTCACAGAGCAATATTTTGTTAAATGAGTTAAAGTAGGCAATTTTAACTGGAAAAGGGGGAAAGAGAAGCCAAATTAATATTAACAGTGTAAGGCAGGTAACCCTTGACAGAAATTGAGCTCCAGCCATCCCAGAAGCTGGTAGTATCAAGCATCATTAACTCAGCCTCAATAAAAGCATTTCTACTGCACTGGAGTCTTAAATATTTCAAGAATATAATAAGAATCACAAAATATTTCTGCTACTTACTGCATACAATCTCTCCTTCAGAATAAAGATTCCATAACTCAGGTCCAATCGTTTTCATCAAACAGGTATTTCTTGGCAAGCAGATCAAATCTGCTGATAAAGATTTCCAGTTACAACATTATACTTAAAAAATTACACATTTTGTTTTCAAACAACTGAGCCTTCCCCTCTGTAATGGCTGTTTCATAGACATGTTACACATACATGATGACTTTCAGGACTTGGATCAGGAGACCTGCTCCTTTTATACCACACAATAACTCCATCATTGTGATTGCTAAACTTTGTCACAGCAGATGGATATTGGGTTTTACACGAAACATGGTACAATTTAAATCTGGCTTAATTTGAAAGGATTTTGTCTGCAAAATGGACAGGACAGCTCAGCAAACGAGGCTGGGCTATGGCCAGAAACAGTTAAAGGACTAAAAGCCAAACGTGACATCAATGGAAGCCCAGGTTCAGCCTGACTACCCACACAGGCTCTGGGTGACTAGTACAGCCTGACCAACAGCACTCATGTTGTGGTCAAAACCAGAACAAAACTAAAATTCACACTATTCGCCTCATAAAGTCTTTCAGAGGGAGCAGAAAAAAGCAGTCAAAACCAGCATTTTGTTGGCTGTTTAAATGTCTTCTAGATCTGCCCTTAGACATCTGACATGAATCTTAAGACGAATAAATACTTCCAATAACCTGGATTTAATAATCTCATGATTCTAAATCTCAGGTTGCTTGTCTGCCAGAGTACAACACTTATGATAAATTCCCAAAACTAGAAAAATACAAAGAAAATTACACATTTTCATAGTTTATGAAATATTACAACATTCAGTTTCACTTCTTACAAGAAAGTTTGATAGAGTAAATTACAAGGTAATGTGAACTGAGATAGAGTTTATGGAAGCTCTGAAAAGAACTCTGTTGATGGACTGGACAAAGCTGTCTTACAGAAGCAGATTGCTGAAATCCATTACATGCCCAAAATGTGGGGAGCCAATACTGATGCTATGGTTTCCTAGTTACAAAAACCTGATCATGGTGAACCCACAGCCCCCAAGGTCTCATTATCTGTGCTGAGGGAGTACATGTAATGGAACATTATTTTCTGTAGCTGGTTTTCAAGGAAGGGATATTACTGGAAATACTGTATAAGAGCTAAGTCTCAGTCTAACATCTCCCAGATTCCTGGTAGGTTTTGTACCTTTAAAAGTCTTATATCCTGGTTGCATATTTTACTTGAGTTGTCCATTTCTACAAACAGATCAGTAACTTCCCACAGTGCAATACAAAGCTTTTGTGAACACATTGTTCCACACATCAGCATGACCAGAATTCTTTTGCAAAATAAAATCAGTGCAAATGAGTAAATTAAATCAGGCTGAGCATGGCAGCAATCTGTGGAGAGCCAGAGAAAGGTCTGGCACACAGAGCCAAGGGCCAGCCAGGAGATGCCCACCTGGCTTGCTCAGCACCCAACCTCAGCAGCTCATGGCAGGGAAAAGGAAATGGACTGTCACATGAAGAACCTAGTAAGAGGCACAGATTTAGTCAGCTAATTTAATGTATGCTAAATAGAATTCCCTTATGTTCTTAGAGCTGAAGTGCAGAAAAAACACTGTTCTGCAGCTGAAGTGAATGGAAAAATGCTAAGAAAGCCAGGATTGGACAAGACTTGTGAGTCACTACAGAGCTATCCAAAGGGATACAGAGGTCGGCCACTCACTAGAACGTGGGCTGAAACAGTCACTGATTTATTTTCCAAGGATCCCAATAAGAGGCACTCTCAGGGGAGCACAAGACAAGAGACTTTGCCATGATTGCAGCTACAAAGATGACTTCAGTTCAGAAATCTTGGCAAACTTGAGAGGCTACAGTAGGAAGTCAAAGCTGTAGTCTGAAAGTTCTGAGAATGCAAGCACGGAGCAGGAAGCAAGACATTACAATGGCATAACTGCTAGGAGAGCTTGGGAGTACTAAATCTGTTCATTAATTGATTTATTCAGATGCACTCTTATCAAAAGATTAAGGTTTAGTGTTTGGGACTCCTATTTTATGACTAAGTGTTTATAGATAGCTTTGGACATCCCTCTCTGAAATACAGGGTAGTGGGTATTCCTTGTTAGGAAGGAATATAAGTAGTTACATTTACTACTGTACACAGATTTCAGCTCCCCCCCTTTCATGCCACAGAAGTGGTGAATTCCAATTACTGTTTTCAGACTAGAGAAAAAGACAGACACGTGGAACTACCTGATGAACTGAAAAATTCAGAAGATAAACTTTGATATAAGCCATCCTTTCTGCTTTGGGTTATGGATCAGTCTGAAATAGGTTAAATGGAAGAATTAATAATTCTCTGTATTATTAATTTTAAATCAACTTCTGAAATCTACCTCTAAGGCACTAGATGACTTAATTTAATTACATAAATTGAAATTAAAGTAACATGCAGAACTTTGGCTAGCTACTACTTTCTCTTCCATAATCTAAAATTGAAACATTTAATCTGCCTGGCAGAGATATTTTATTTACCAGCATCCTTACAAGACACCAAGCTTAAGCTGACTCTAAGTCCTGCAAACCCCCAGTCTTTGAGCCCCAGCAAGATGAGTTTATGTGCAGCTCAGCCACGTTAGTAACAGGGAGCTACAGCTCTGGCAGCTCTAATTGTATCTGCAGCACTTGAAACTTCACATTAAGGAAACTCTGACAGAAACTGGGCAGAAATAGTAGAAATTACCTTACATGACATCATAAAGCACAGGCCCCATATAAAATTAAATGTATAAAAGCCATAGTTTTAAATGAGGAGTTGAGAAAGGCAATGGAAATACAGCATGTCAATTTTTTTATTTATGAGCAATTTAAGGCTGAAGACAAACCCCTGCAATTTGGGTGCTACAAAGTAAAGACTTATAGAAGTGACCCAAAGTGATCAGGTCTGTAATTCTATGAAGTCACCTTTTGTCAGCTGGTTTGGTCACATTCCCATCTGCCCCGAATTCACCTAGGGCATTATTTTCATTCTCAAACTCAATTTTGTGCAACACATGGGCTATTTACCATCTTTAAGTAGAATGAACAAGAACCATGCTTGACTTTCCCTTCTTTGAAACCTCCTGTTCTCAGTAGCATTTTTCCAGTGTTGCTAAAGGGAGGGCTGGACCACAGCAGCTGTACTAAAGGTCACTGAGCTGTGATTGAGAACTTCCTTGCTGTCTCCATTGCCCCACAGATCACCCTCTGCTTGACTCAGATGCCTAGGTTATCACAAATTATTGTTCGATGAAGATTCTTATTCAGAGGTAAAAAAAATTAAATTAAATCAAAGTTATGACCAGGGTCTCTATCCTCCCATGACTTAAATCTTCATGTTTAACCATTAAAGCTGAGGTTACATTTTGCAGCCACAACCTTTTTCCTTTGTATGATAACATATGTCACCATCCTGTAATATTTTTCATGGTGTATGTATTTTAAATGGGGAGAGTAATAACAAAACTGTATAAAAGCACTGTGCCAGATATTGATGCAGTTGAAGAAGAATCCCAGATATATAAGACTGGAAGCCACAGTCCATCTAGGAAGCCAACCTGGAAAACATGACTAGTCCTGTGGGTAATGCTGGAGTTTGAACATCTGTATTTTCTTCCAGAAATTAAAAAACTTACACCCTGGAATTTTTTTAAGCTACATATATCAATGCATGGTCTGAAAATGCTGTGAGCTTTTACATTATATTTTCTGTCTGCTTTTTAAAATAACCTCACTTAGAGTGTAGACATGACCCTTCATTTTTGTCTAGAAAAGATGACTAATAGGATTCTAGTTAGAAATGTGCAGTTTTAAAAATAATATCCTGTGCTTTGCATCAACTGTCTACACCAAGATGGGAAATATTAATCATTGTAGCAGTCTGCCACACACAAATAGATTAATTTAACAGATGTACAGTTTTAAAATGTAAAACTCAGCTCATGATGAAAAATTTGGTGTAAATCAAGTACAAGGAAAAAAAAGCACAGAACTTATTAAAGGAAGAAATGTGAGAAAGAATTGTGCTAAACATTCTTCTTATTCTTGCCTTCTTAGGAGGACACCACACTGGGCAAGCTTAGGGAAGGAGAAGACCTGCCTGCTCCCTGAGGAAAAAATGGGGAAGAAGAGATTCATCAGCTCTCATCCCTGGAAAGCTGAGTCCTGCTCAGTCATTACTTGCACACAAGAAGAGAAAGAGTGCGTGTAAAAATCCTAGACAATGGCTCTGTGCCTGCAAAGAGGCATTCCTCTGTCTGACTTCCACTGCTGGTTAGATTTATGATCTGAGACACAAGTAGATCCCTTGGCATGAAAGTCAAAAGGATATTCTTTTCTGACTCAATGGAAAAACCTACAGAACCAGATAGAAAGTTCTTAAACTTTGATAGGATTTGGATCTGTGTCACTGAATTAGAAGATGACAACTTTTTTCCCTTGGATAAAACCCAAAAAATCCACACAAATGAAAGCTCTTCAGATTTTCAGTAGATCAAGACAAAAATCCATAAAGAAAGACAATCCTTTTTAGTACTCAAAATATTACTTCATCTCTCAAAACATTATTAACATACCATTTCCATAACATCAGTTGGTCTTACTACCACCAAGCAGTAAAACTTCACTAAATAGAGTATTTAATTAGCAGTCTTATTACACAGCTAGAAATACACTGACAGGTTATAATTCTTGAAGAATTATAAACTATAATACATGCTGTGGCTACTTTTTGGCTTCTACATATTTCTAAAATGGACCAGTATTTCCATTTATAAAACCAAGTTATTACAGCTTTAACATATTTTAAATTACTCCTGTCAGAGTGTACTCAGACTGATGACTTAATTTTATTTTGTGGAAGGCCTTGGAAGTACCAGGAAAAGTTTATGTTGCAACTGCATTATGGTGGGAACAGGAAAGAACAAGAGAGAAGTGAGTGTAACAGGTGGGGCTGCAAATCATGGGCAGAACTACAAACTAATAAGCAGACAAGATGATTAAGCAATATAAAATTAGAAATAATCTCCTGGCTAAATATTATTGGTTATTTGAGGTACCTGCAGGTTGACAGGAATTAAAAGATGGTCCCACGTAGGGGTTGGGGTTTGAGGCAGGAGTAAGGGGTTTCTTCTTATCAGGATAGATTATGAAACAGTATATGAAATACAACTTTTAAATGGACAATACAAATATCCAGAACCTTTCTTACTCATAGCTGCATATTCCAACCTAGAAACTCATTTGAAAAAGGGAGTGTCAGAGAAAACATTTTTATTGATTAGAAATGAATTAAATTAGTACTGTGAAATGAAGTACAGGTAGGATTAATTTGAAGGCAAACATCCTAGAAGCAGCCTCTATAACTGATAAAACACTGTACTTTCCTTGCAGAAAAAACAGGCTTTTGGATGTGAGACAAATTAAGCTGTCATTGAGATGAGTTTGCCAAAGGTATGTAATCCATAACATGATACAGATTTCCTCCTTGCATGTTTGTTTGTTGAGCTTGGTCCCCCCTTGGTCTTCCCCACCCCGGAAAAAAAGGACAGAAATCTTGATATTTGCCAAAAAGCCCAAGTTTGTAGGAATTCTCACTGTTAAAAAGCAAAGATAAAAGACCTGATATAAATATTCACATAAGTTCACATAAAAGGTCACAGTCTATTGTTAGTCACTATGTCCTTTTAGAGGATGTCAGCATCAAATAGCACCTGCTAATACTTCAATATTTTCTAAAGTTCCAATGTTCTTATTGCTTCATGTCTTTTTGCTCTGTGTTTAGATCCTGGGGTATGGCAAAGTGGGGAGTATCCTCTATTCTCAATTAGGGGAAAGTGTTAGAGGTTTTTTTCATATCATTCATATCCTAATTTATGTCACAAATATCAATCAGAATTTTTCCAACAAAAACACAAATCAGAAAAGCATGTATGCTAGGGCAAATGAAGCTCTTATTTTTGATATTCATTATCCTATTTTTTCAAGGTAATATGAATAAAGAGAGAAAAAAAATAGATACATTTCTAGCCAAGACCTCTTTCTTATTTCTATTACAAATCTAACTTAGGAGAATAACAGGAAATTTCCAGTTCATTCCTATGTTCTCTTAAAATCTAATCTATTTCAACTCTGTGGTCTAGATATGTTTTCATACTTTCTCTTGCTTTTTTCCAGTAATTTATTCTAATACAAACATTAGTTCAGCATTCCTTTCAATTAGAGCAACGTTCCAATTCTCTCACAGTCGGTATTCTCTCCTACCAAAGAGATATTTTTCAGTACTACTAAGCTGAAGTTACTTGTTTGCTTTCTTCACCTTCTCCCTCCTCTGAGGGCCTAATGCAAAATGCAATTCTGTAAGTTGATAGTAGAAAATACCAATTTATAATGGCAATAGTAGAAAAAACTATCAAGATGTCTTAAATAACCAGATATCAATCACATTAAATCTAAAGCACTTAAATGATATACATATAACCCAAGGTAGTGCTTGCTGTATTCCTGTCAGTGATCAGAGATGAACAGGAACCTCTAGAGGCAATTCAAGTCAGAGATAATTTTAGTGAACTGAAGTAAAACCTACTTCAAAAGAGATTTGTGTCCTCCCCTCAAAACTGAGGGTTTCAGTCAAGAAATAGCATCCCTAACCCTGAACTCTGACTCTCTACTATGTAGGAATGCCATGCTTTACCAGCAGTGAGCAGTGCTGGCCAAACACGCTGGCACCATCACTGTGTTTCACATCACTGTGGCCATTAAAAGCAGAGCCAGCCAGCATCTGCTTCCATTACACAGAGTAACTTTTCCCTGGCAAAGTAATGTCAAAAACTCTTTCAGCCCATAGATCACATCAAGCCAAGAATTCTCTACAATCCTCCCAAAGGTGAAACACAGAACCTGACCCAGAAATCAGATTCAGTCACTGGCCTCAAAACATCTATCTTGCTAGTTTATCCAAACTCCTTTTCCCACATACACACACTTCAATGGGTTGAGTTGGCATCATTGGTGTTATTCATTATCTCAAGGACTATTACTCACTTACAATAACAACTATTTATTTCTTTAAGTTCTAAGGCATCTTAGTAAAGTTAATACATTTATGTTAGTCTGTTCTTTGTAATCAGTGCCTAGTAAAAATAATTTGCCTGTAAACAATTAGCACAACATAAATGCAAAATCTGTGAAAATTTCCACAGGCTGCACTTTCAGGATAGTTACAGCAGCTGAAGGTAAAATACAACTAGAACTGGCTATATAACAACAGCTCATATTAACTGTGAAAAGTGGCTGTTGCTTTGTTGATACATTTTATCAAATCGCTTTTTAAAGCAATGATTTTATTTTTTATAAAATCCCTCAATCAGACAGCAGCCCTCGTGTGTAATTCAGCAGCAGGCGATGACTCCTCACAAGGAGGATCTCACCATTCAGCCTGTTGAGGCACTTGCAGCCCCTGGGGCAGAGGGGGACACACAGACGTGCCCGGTCAGCACAGACCAACACTGACATCTGGTGCCAGCAGAGCCATTTTACTCGGGGACAAAGGCCGCACTTGACACCTCGCTGAAGAGTTGCTAGTTTGACACCAAGATAAATCAGCGTCTCCTATTCAGCACCAAACCACAGCAGAGTCTCCCTACAGGGAAAAGAAATGAAACACTAAAAATGCCAGGGACATACTTGAAGCCAGGAGAAGAACGTGAGAGAACATTAATAATACTTTTTCCAAAATGGTGCTATTGGCTGTCATATTGCAAGATAATTTTAGCTGCTGCTAAAACAGAGATTCCCATTTTTGTGAGAATAGTATTAAAATAATCTGTGCAAGGATGAGCAGAGCTTGCACACTAGAAAAAGCACAAGTGTTTCATTCTGAAAGCAAGGGTTTAGATTGTGTCTGGCATGAGCTTACCTTGCTTGAACAGCTACAAGCACTGCATGGTCTGTTTTGTGGGCATGAGAATCCCTCTGTGCAAGCACTTTTTGACTCTTGCCCAGAACAAACTGTCCTAGGCAATGGAACACGGAGCCCAGGTAGGGTTTGGGGTGCAACCTTTATGTGCACATGTAATGTTCACTTCCTAGCATGCCACAGCCTTTCACTACCACAAATATCAAAGGCAGGCAGATATGCCAGAGAGGATGATCCCTATGGTATTTGAAAGACTTTTTTCAAGACTGAAGAACCAATTACAGCAGAATGACTGTCCTACCTACTAAGAAACTAAGCTTTTACGCTGCCCTTGGTTCTTCTACCAGCTGCTAGCTTGAATTCATCTGTACAAGATGCACAAACCTCCCCCAAATATAAGCCAACTTCACTATTCTCTCATGCAAGTAGCCAACAGAGAACTATTTCCAAAGTGTTGCTGTTCCATACAGCAAAATACTTTGCAACATGTCCTTGCTCCCATAAGGCACTCTGCAGCCAGCAAGCTCTTGTAATAATGTTATTTGCAAGCACAGACTTGGAAAAAAATGGCTTTTTATTATTGCATCTTTGTGCCAGTGCAGACAGCATCCTGACTTACCAGATGTTTCTTATTTCTTTTTTCTAAACTGCACTTTGGTATTTCTAGAATTGAAAGTTTCAGACAAAGAGGTTTCTGTTACCTTAAGAAATCCAATTTAACAGTGCCTCAAAAATCCATGATTAAACAAGTAAAGCCTAATTGAGAGAAACACACCAAGCCTCCATCCAAAGAGAACACTTTGAATAACTTTTATAACCCCACATCTTTAAAAAACATGGAAACAGTAATAAGCTCTGCAAGTTCCATGAGTGGAAAAGCACTCCTTTTGTGAAGTCTTGAGGTTTTGGAACACAGGGTTGTGCTTGTGTTTTCTCTCCTTTTTTTTTTTTTTTTTTTTCTTTATTATTTTATAATTGAGACAGTCAAAAATACTGAAATCCCAGAACTATATAGGGGACAACATTTTGTAGTCTTCAGGATTTTGAGTGCATGTGCAGGGAAGGAGGTGCAATAGCATGACAGATAAAATGAAGTACAGTTTGCCTGATCAGTGCCAAATGTTGCTGATTCGTTTTAACTTCATCTTAATTAAGGTTTCAAAATCTTTATTTCAGTACCACAGCTACTTCAGCAGATACATGGCTGAGGTTTGTGATTTTCCTGCTTGCAGGAGATGCCAGGACATTTCAGCTTTCTAATCCCTAACAAGCAGCAGCTTCTGCTATAAGGAAATATGAGCAAACATAGAAGGCACACAGTTTATAGCACCTTATTTTACTGACTGCTTTTGCCACTACAAGAATTGCACTTAAATTATGGATGGTCTCTAAGCCCTAAGTTAGGAGTGTGTATTACTTTTGAAAAATAACTGTAAACCAAAGAATGTGGAAAACAAGGTGAAACTCTCCTCCTCTAGATAATACATGAGATGAAAGAAATTCACTGGAGGAGGGGAATTAAAGCAATTCAAGCAGAGTAGCAGACAGTTGGGCAAGAAACAATGGCAAATAAAGTCCCCACAGCTACTGTAAAAGCTCACCACGCAGTTTACAATTTAAAATCATGATACATTGCAGTAAAGACTGTCCTTTTTGGTTTATTTTCTGTCTCACTTCCAGATTTTCATCATCAGATAACAGCTTATGCAAACAGAATGGATACTTTTTTTTGGAAAATTGAATACAATTTTTTTTGCTATTTACTGGCCTGTAATACCACCAACAGTTTAGGGTGGCTGCTTTACTGGTTGGCTAACTACAGAATATTGCAGTTGCACACTCAGTGCCAAAAGAAAAATCATCTTTTTGAATTATGCCTTTACTGACTGCTAAATGACCTTTATATCTTTACATCTCCTACTAAGTATGGCCAAGGAGAAACCAGATTCCTGTGATATAACATACAGGCATAGTGAAACCAAGCCTCCCTATGATTTCAAAGCAAGATATTATTGCATGACAATACTAGTGCATTGAACTACAAATTCACATTTGTTTTTATATTCCTGCAATATAACATTTATATTTTTCTTCAGTCAGTATGTGTGAAAATTCAGGACCCATCATTATACGATTTTCAGTTTGGGCAGTCTCTGTAGTAAATAGTTCCTTGTCTGACTGTAAAACTCCAATGTAGTTATTTCTGACTTCTTTAAGCTCTCAGTCTGCTTCTCCTTCTCCTTTTCCCACCCTTTCCATAGTTAGGACAAGGGATTTCCTGGCATGCTCATATAAACCCAGGTCTCTGGAAAACAACTGTAACTAGGGAGGGGTTGGCATTCTCCCACAGGCTCTTCCAAAACATCCTCAGTTTTGAGGCCTAATACTACATGGCATTCAGATTTCAAATAAACCACTACGAAAAGAAATGGTTTCTACAACAAGAGCTAAGAATTTAATGAATACTAAATTGATTCCTGCGTACAACATCAGCAAGTGTCTGTCTTTGAAGAATTTCCAAACACAGAAGGCTGTCCAAGCTTATTTCTGCTCCAGCCCTTCTCATCACAGTCACTGTAACACACATTCAACTAGAGAATAAACATTTGTTCACTTGTCTTGTATCTCCTCCTCAGTCTGCTACAAAACAAGAGCTGTTCTCTTCCCAACAGCAATTTGCACAAAACTCTTGCTTTCGTGTGACCTTTCCTATGCAGCATAGCTTGGAACACCAAGCTGGCAGCCTCTGATCCCCCTGCACTGGCTGCTCTCCCGGGTGCAGGAAACACCTCAGCAGCAGCTCCAGGAAAGGTGACAGCCATGGGATGGCCCCAGGAACTGCAGTCTGCCCCAGGATGGGTTTTTTCCCTGGGCAAAGGCACAAGGCCAGAGTGAAAAGTCTGCCCTTCCCAGCAGTCACTGGCATGAAGGCCTCGCCAAGGAAAGGTTTGAGTTTCCACTACTGTCAACCAGAACCCTTTCACAGGCACTGTGAAAGCAAAACAGGGATTGCTGCTCCTGCTGCAGTCTCTACAGTGGGACAGTGGACTTCTGAATAAGAGGTTATTAAACAAGACACACATGTTAGTGAAAAAAGTTTCTAGGAAAAATAATTATCTTACTGAGACCAACTTCAGTCTGCTGTGCTTATTTTTAAGTAGTTTTACCAATTTCAGTTAAGCTTGCTATCGATATAAACAATGAAATTGCTAATTTTCCATTTCTTTCACTGGTATATGATTTTTAGTCAGTGCTGAGATGTAGCACATGGTATCAACTGTTCCACACATTAATGTGTGTGAAAACACAAACACATTAATTTCTCAGCATTCTGGATGGGGTTTACAGCAAGACAGCCCTCAGACGCCAAGGAATGATTGGACCCTGCTTTCAAACCAACCTTGTATGTGTTCACAGAAGCCTCAGGCTGGGTTATGACTGCCTGGAGTTTGTGCTCTGGGCACCCAGGAACCTCAACCAAGTGTGGAAGTCTGCAACATCCTATGATACCATAAGGATCTTAAAGAACAGCCCAACTCCAGCCCAGTCACACTGCCTTCAGAAGCTTCCTGTATGCAGAGAAATTCTTGCACTTCTACTACCTACCTGTATCACCCACCTTGCTCAGCACTACTTATAAACTACATTCTCCACGTTTTTTTCTACGTCTCTGCTGATTCCTTACTCAGCCACCATGCAACAGCAGCAATTTTTGGCTACTTACCCAAAACAAATCCTAAAAATGCAGATATGTGCCTCCAAAACCTTTTCTCAACAGACCATGCATTCCCTAATACACACCTGCTCCAGGGTAATTTGTTGCAAGTGCATGTGTATCTACAGAATTACCAGTCAAAACCAAATGTGCTGCCCTTACAAGCTTCTCACCCTGAAGACAAACACACAGCATGCCTGACAATGTAAAATATCCTTTTTCAACAGCACCTTTATGTTTACATTAAAAGGTAGGGGTTTTCCTACTAACAATCAAATAAAAAAAATTCCTTACAGCTGCTTCAGGTAGTTTGGGAAATGTAATAGCATGAAGTCTTCTCTTGTTATTTTCCATGAAATAGATGGGGTGATGTTGGCCACGTACACGTCACCACATTGCTGATAGCAATGGAAAACTCATCTGCTGTGCAGGAGGTGCACTGATTAGTAAACTGCACAGTGAGGATGAAAGTCTGGAGCACATCCATGCCTGGAAAGCTTTATTACATCCATGTGAACATAGTGACACACACAGAATACCTAGGGCTGTCCTAAGCTTGACTTCCTAGACAGTCAGAGAAAGTATTTCTGTCCTTCCTTCCCACTTTACAGCTGCCCTTTCTGAAAACAAACAAATTTCTGGCATACTTCAAGAAATAAGACATGTAACAGGAGATTTTTCTGCCACAATTCATGCATTCTTCCTGCTTTACTCCCTGACATTTGACACAGCAGCCTGAAAAAAAACTGCCTAAGTTTCATGTGGTATTTGTTGCAGATTATAAAATTCTAGTAAACAATGGATTTTTTTCCTTATTTGAACCATGTGTGTTCTACTCTGTGATCTACCACAGATGGTATTTTTCTCGTTACATAGATGCAGTATCCTCTACTGTTAAGGAGTTATATGTGTGTGTTTTATGAGGGAACAATATAATACCATGAATTCAAACAAACATCTTTAAAATCAACTTGAAGGGTAGTTTATAAGTTATAGGGAAGCACAAAGCTACCTGGCATTGATGTACACACAGAAGGGCCACAAAGGACAACAGAAACTTGACTATTTCAAGAGAAGGCCAGACAAGTTCAGCTGCTAATTCTTTTTGAGCATATTAAACATTCCTAAGTGTTCTGTTCCACTTCTACTTCCACAGTAATTAGCAGCCTGTTGATTATTTCTTTGTTTTCAATTTAGAGCTTGCAAAAAAACTGAAATAAAGTCATACCCTTTAACACCTGTAAAAATACTGCAATTAATAGATGCCTAGGAAAGTGGGTCAGGACAGAATATTTGAACACAGATAAAAGATATTTCCTTTGGCCATGACAGAATTTTTTATTAGATACATATTTGAGGTCCTTTACTAAAATCCTGCAAAGAGTTTGAAAGAGACTTCAGACTAAAAATTGGTCAGCTGGGTATTAGGAGATCTATGTGGTTCCTCTGATGTAGGATAAATGAGTTAAGGGTGGAGAGATATTTCAGAGGTACTCCTTAGAAGCTATTGTTGTCAAAAATGGGTTTGATTCACAAATATAAAAGGAAAGATTTTTGAGAATTGGATTACATTTCTGTGGCCATCAGATATTAGAAGGCTCTGCCTATTACAGCAGTAGCTACCACAAATGTGTGTTTTGAAGGAATCTCTAAGGTTTTGTGTCTTTTTGTAAGGGCTCTCAAATCGAACATGCAACACAGGCACATACACATTTTGATAGCTTTTTATAGCCAGGGTATTCCTGCTTTTTCATAAAATAGAACTTTCTCTCCTCTCCATAATTTCCAGGGAATTAGCTGGATAGAGAAATCAACAGCACATATATCAGTTCAAAAAATATTATTCATCGTTCAGAAAATACTTCTTGATATGATTCATACGTCTTCATTTTTCTATTTGGCCCTACCACACCTAAGTTCTAATAATTACTGATCTCCTTGGACTAGACTTCTCAAAACTGAACTCCTACTATATTTCAAAGTTTCACACCTTCTCCAGTGATGATTTCTTAGTGCAATTAGTATTTCAATAATGTGAATAATTTATCTGTCTGAAATGGACTGCTTATTAGGAATAGGTAATAATTTCCAAGAGCAGAAACCAAGGCTTTAACAGTAGGTTTAGTCGTGGAAAATTCTATCATGACAGCGCTATGTGTTATTTCATAGTCAGAAAAGACCATAAGCACAACCAGATGGAAAGATGTACTAAAAGTCTCTTATTATTTTGCTTTCTCTTAAAGCATTTGTTGTGGTGGCAATTTAGCATTCAGTACCCCAGCAATTCTGGTGGTAAACCTATTTTTGTGAGGAAATGGTCCTTTGATACACTTGTGTAAATTGCCAGCAACCCTGAGCTCAGCTGCAGATTCATCACAAGCAAGGGTAGAATAGTTGTGTTAACACCAAGCACGCAATAAAACTGCTCAGTAAATCCTCAGACTTGGAATTAAAGTCACAACACAAAGGGAGTCAGCAGAGAAGGTGATATGTGAAGAAAAATAAGCATGTCTGCAAAGCATAGGCTAGTACTGACATTTTATAGATTTATAGGAGGACAGACATAAGCCCATGAACGTGTTTTCCACTGATCCAGAAAGGAAATTTCTTATATGCTTGAAATCAATGGATAATAAAGTTCTTACTGGTTTACAAAGCAGTGGCAGCTGCTATGCCATATACTTGATCAATGCAGTTCCAAGGAATATCAATGAAGCTCAAAGGTTAGTTTCAGAGTATTTTTGTTTGACTGGCAAGAGTTTTAGATGGTTCTTGGATTTCTATTTGTTGCATTAAAACCAGCATGATGTAATCTCTGGAATAACTACTACAGTTTGTCCAAGTTTATTCTTCTTTTGCAGTTTTATACCTCCTATTAAGTGGGAAAAACCCCCAAACTTTTCATTCCCTTGCAACAGAGCTTTTCCAAATTTTGTCTTCCTGCACCTTGAATCTACCCAAATGATTTGTGAAGCAACCCTGAAACAGAGAGAAACTGCCTTAGCAGTAAGGTAAAGCAACTCTAGTTTGAAAATGAATCCTCCACAGAGCCAGAAACTGGGTAATGGAATAGAAAGAAAAATTACACTATAACAGCCCATTAAACAGGTTCAAAAGTTTGTTCCATTTTACTGTCTTGGAAAGCTGCTGGTACGTATCCAACCAAGTTTTACTTGCACATATGCAAAGCTGATAAAGTTAAATCTACAGTGTATGAATACTTAAACTGTTGAAAGCTTGGAAACTCCAGGGACCATCAGGCTCTAAACATCTTTTTTACATGAGCACAATTAGTTGTATTTTAGGAGGAGAAAAAGTAATAACAAGAAAAGAATGAAAGCCAGAGACAGTTGTACATAGCCTTGTTTTTTAGCAAAAACACACTAAGGAAGAAAAAACACAAAATGTATCCTGGACCCTATAATCCCACACTTCCCAAGAAAGCAGGCTATGACTTAAAACACATAGCTCCCAAGTCTGACTTGAAAGAGATCTTTGAAGGCTGGTTCTAAATGGGCAAATAGCTCAATTACTAAATTAATCTAATTTTCACGTGCCTGATCTCTTACAAACCTGTGACAAAGTTTGGATTCACATTTGTATTGAGAGTTTTGTTGGAACCAGAAGTGGGATTACAAAAGCAGAAGTAGGTTTTTAGTTGTAATGTGTCTTTTGCCACTGAATACACTGTGGATGGAAAGTGCTGTAATAAATAGCACAGAATGTTCCAAAGGCTGGTGAGATGAAAAATGTTGGATTTTGGTTTTTTATCCTGTTTGGACTAAGCTTTGTAAGCACAGACAAAAATGTGAGCAAGTCACAGCTAAATCAGATATAAGTAGTTTCAACTCCAAACTGAAATGCAAAGGGATTTTATTGAAGACCTTGCTCACTTTTAGTCTCAATTCTGAAGCTAAAGCAACAAGAACAGACCACACGGAGAACTAAGATGCCATTTGATAATTTTCCTGTAAATTAAATTTTAGAACTGAAGAAAACTATTCAAAAATTCCTGAAAAAGAGTTCAGATAGCTCCAGACTGAGAAAGAGGAGAGGTTGCCAGTTGTCCTACATCAGTATTTTCACATATGCAGGAAGGCAAGTCTTCAATACTTGGAAGTTTTTTCCAGCTCTATGACCCTCACTCCTGGTTTCATTACCTAATAGCATCATCTGAAATACCACAGATTTCCCAAATCTCTTTAAAGAGCTTAAAAACTAAATTCACCAGGGCTTATTTCAAAGACCTAGGCAGACTGACAATAGATATTGCCTCATGCTGCAATGAGAGTGATTTTAAATAATAAATTATATCCATATAATTTGTATACATACATGAATAAAAACTACATTAACAAGAAAAAACTTGGATTATGTATTGCTGGCTCTGCTTTGCAGTAGTGTTTCTAAAGCAGGAACTGTAACTAGAAGATTAGAGGAGTTATGGAAAAACTGATCTTTCAATTGAAAAAGATTCACTGGCTTATTTTAGAAATTATTTAACTGGCAGTTGCTACACTTGGCCTTTTATCTGTTCCACAGCATAAACTCTGACAGTCTAACACACTCTTTCTTTCTTTCTTTCACTGCTGGCTAATGAAAGTGTGCATTTTCCAGTGACTGTGTAATTCTGTTTTGGACTGATGTCATGGCTGCCACTCCAGCAGACCCATTAAAAATAAAAAGCATACACATCTAGAACTTAAGCTGTTACCCAAACCAGAAACTTGTGATTGCAGAGGCAAGCTACGCCACCTTATAAAAACAATTTTGATGTATGGCATCTGTTTTACTGAGAAATCCTGTGGATTCTAAAGCATGCACAGATTAAGAGCATTTAAACTCCAGAAAAAAAAAAATTAGATCTGCATGAGAAAAATGTCTGCTCAGTTTGAATTCACTGTAACACTAGATTAAAAAGTGAGAAGGCCCTTGCTCGGGGGAAAAAAATAAATAGCTTAATTAAGACAAACTGGAACTGAAATACAGGAGAAAATTCATCGTTCCTTCAAAATGGAATCTCTTGTGGAATGCTGCACCAAGGGGAAGAAAGCTTTTAAAAAAAGTCCTCGGCAATAGAGATCAGAAGACAAGTTACCAATAACCCATTTTCATGCACAAAACACACATTTCACAGCACATACATATTTGAGAAGAGATGAACTGAAATTACTCAAAGGCATGCTTTGGAAAATGCTTAATGAATATGCTTTCTTCCCCCTTAACTTAAAAAAAACCATGGCATAGACATGGGGGTTTGTACTTCATCACAGCAAGGCCAGAGAACAGATAAATACGGAAGAGCTTTACTTTAGACTTACGAATCATAAGGTCAGTAGAATTTCCAAAAAAAGGAGATTATCTACATGGTACTAAAAGTGTCATCAAAAGCAGTTGCTAAGAATTCTAGAAAAAACATTCGTTAATGCTATTTCTGTCAATATCTCGCCCAAACATACAGAAGTCTAGAGAGCTGTGCTTTGAACTCAGGTAATGGTAGCTAATCAATGTAGCTGTCAATAGCAGAAAAACCAGCAGGGTTAACTATCTAGTTTTTCTCAAAATGTAGAGTACACCAGGTCAAGCAAAAGTAAGTGACAGGTTAAAGAAAAATGCAGTAGTCACTTGGACATGGAGAGCCAACAGGTCAAACAGACCACTGACACAGCTTCAAGGTAGACTGTTAAGTGTATTGAACAAGTAATTCTAATTTTTAGTAATTCTAATCAAAACAAATAGAGATCTTGGGCGGGGGGGGGGGGCGGGGAGCAGAAAAATCTATCAACTCATCTTTGGTTCTGTTAACAAAAATACAAAATATTTATGGCCACATGCATTGTATAAATAAATCAACCTACCTGTAAGTCAACTTCATGACAAAATTTTTTCAAGTGTTTTGAAACATACCAACCTGATTTATCACTCAGTAAGAGCTTGCCACATACTTTTCTTCCCATTCATCTCGAACATATTAAGGAAAAATAATAGTCAAGACAGTAATGCAAATTTTTCTTTCACTACCGAAATACACTACAGCCACATACAGAAGCAATTCCTTTTAAACGACTTTAATGATATATGTGACAGCAGCAGAGTAGTCAGAAGCTATCCAAACCAGCAAAAACAGATGATTTCCTACCTCTGGCTGTACCTGTCCTTGGAGACAGAGGGACTGGTATAATAGTTCTTTAGCTGTACCTGCTTGGCAGAACACCTTCTTGTAATGTCAACTACATAAATCACACACCTGAATGATGCTTAAGACAAGACAATAATAATCTCATTATTCCAGGTGTCATCAAAGTGCCACTTGAAAAAAAAATAAATCATTCTCTACTGCAAGTGCCGATACCCATTTAATGTAGAACAGGGAAAGGCACAGCTGACAAGTTATCTCTGTTAACAGACAGTGACTTTCACAAAGGAAGGGGGAAAGCTTCAGAGAGATCCAGAGATCCACTGTGTAAATTATCATGCTAACTTTTCTGCATTATTGCCACTAAGTGCATTAAACATTCCAGTGCCGCAATGCAAACTACGAAACAAACTACTTCATTTTCCTTCAGCCTCCCATCTCCTTTCTCTGTCCTTTCACGAAGAAAGGACACGGCCACTAAAGTGTTCTTTCAGATACTAAGGGCTGAAGTATTTCTTTCTCCTTGTGTTGGTCTCTTCCTGAAGAAAAACCACAGCACTGGTCAAAGTCAGTCAAAGCCTGGGACCTGACACTGGTGGAACACACAAATCAAAGTGCTCTAGTTATACTTCCAAAGCAGCACATTTCAAAGCAAGGACATTCTGAAACTGTGATGACTGCATTTAAAGCGTAGTTTCTTTTGTCATCCTAAAAGTGCAATGACTTCTAAAAGAAAAAAGAAACCACCGCACAGCAATTCTTAAATCATGTGAAAATATCACTGATGTTCTTACTGCTTTTTGGGGTGGATTTTTGGTATTGGTTGTTTGGGGTTATTTTGCATAAATAATTTAACCTCTGCAGTTCAGACACCATAGTGTCTTGGAGCTTAAAAAATTTACAGACAATCTTCAAATATTACAATTGTTTCTCTGTGCTCTGAAAAAAAATCCATAATCAATATACCAAGAAAATGGAAATTTCAGCTTCCTGATGAAGAGGTTACTCCCTGGCTGTCACAGGGCAGTTGTTGCAGAAGCCCTCTTATTAGAGGGCAAAAATGAGGCAAAGCAGAGACTTCTTGTTAAACACAGCATAAATAGGGTCCTGGTTTATTCCTCTTCATGGTCTAGTCATCTTAACTCCAACCATTCCCTGACTCTGCCTGCACCAAGCTCCTACTGGAGGTTTCCCTTGCAACCTCTAACTGCTGCTGATTTCCTGCTCAACTCTGACTGCAGGGATCAGTTTGCAGACTGTGACTGCAGCTTTTACCCAGCCAGACTGTGACTGCAGGTTCCAACAACAGGCTCTGACTGCACACCCAGACTGACCTCACTGCAGGGATTCTCTCCACCCCAGGATCCTGCTCCATTATTCTCTCCTCCATGCTAATCCTCTCCTTAGCAGCTCACCCCCTCTTTTATCTCACTGATCCTTATTGGATGCAGCTGTAACTCATCAGGGGCCAGGCTGTATTGGGTAATTAACACAGCTGTTACTTATCAGGGGTGAAGTCACCTGTATTCCCTTCTCCTACAGCCAGTGACCAGCAGGGCATGACAAAACTGTCTGACAAAATGACCTGACTTTTCCAGCTCTCTACAGGTCCTGCTAGAGGACTTCACTAATTGTCTTATTTACAAACTGAATTAGTGATTTTCATAAAGTAGGTAGAACACCACTGAAGCAGGAATTTTGAGTAAAACTTAAATTTAAGGCACAGTTTGAGTTGAATTATAAGGTACATCATATTACAAATGCCATCCTTAATGCAATGAACAGGGGAACACCCAATAGAAAGCAAAGCGAGCGCTGACAGACGTCAGTAACTTTATTCAGCCTTTCTGCTCCTGACAAATGCTGTTGTCACTTCTCCAGAGCAGGAGAACTTCCCACATTTCCAGTTAGCAAGGCATAAAGGGAAGTTAATGCTGGGCTCTGCTGTTCAGGGCTAAGTGCTGGTCATTGGAGAGAGCTGCAGGGCAGTAAACATCTCACACGTGCCAAGCTGCCAGGATGTGCCACATTTAACCAGACAGCTGGAGACAGGACAAATCCCAGGCTCTGGCTTGGTAATGCAGCACATGAACTTTTGTTATATTTCTTAACTTACCAAACCTGTTATTAAAAAACAGACCTCAGAATACAAAGCTAAAGCCTTCTGGTCCCATTAGCTGAAGTCACAAACAGACATGAGCCAAGATGGCACTGATCTTTTAGATATTAAAATCAAATTACTGGCTTTCTGTATTCTTTTTTTAAAGTAATACTAGCTAAGTTTGCATGAAATGCCAACCAAATGAAACAGAAAGCTAAAAAGAAGTACTGTGGAGTCACATTCAGCATCTCTTAACTACCCCACAGCAGCTTCAAAATATAGAAAAACTGTTTGCAATTAGAAGGAAGATTTTTCAACTTAAAAATAATACCACCATTATGAACACTGAAAATGTTCAAAAAGGTCAAGAAAATATGGGTTTAGTTTACTAAAAACAAACAAGAATGAACAAAAGTTATTTTTCATCCTACTTTAAAAGCACAATGGACCAATTTTCCTATCACCAGCCTCGGCCAACAGCAGGTGTTAGGAGAAAATCACATATATAGGTCAAACATATACTGGTATTTTCCCACTAGAACTGGTCTCTCTAGGTGACTTTCAATCACCCAACTTATGCAAATATGACAGAAAATAGTGACATGCACAACTGTATTCTGTAATTTATTCTGAGAGCCTTGAACAAAGAATAATTTAATTATTAGCTAAAAAAATCATTCTTAAATGTGAAATAAGATACACCTCTTTTCATTTGTTTTTAATTCATATCTCAGGCATACAAACCAATGCCGTTCATTCAGGTATCTGTTTTCATTCAGGTACTTACATGTCCCTTTTAAAATGCCACATTTTCACAAAGCAACGTAGGGGATTAAAAGAAAATTATCCCACTACTGACCAAAGCGAGGTGGAAGCAAGAATGAAAAATATTTGTGTTAATAGTGTTTTGCTGGAAAATCACAAACCTCTCTAGAAAAAGTAAAAGGTTTGGTGCTTCTACACGGAGTCTGCCAAATGCCAATGGTTAGTGAAGAGGGCAGCAGAACATGAAATAAAGCAACGTCATGAGGATGGTTGTGCAGGGTATTGTGCTACTCCTCCTGAAGTTTCTCTTCTGGGTGTGTGCCTGCAAGCACAGTCCATAAAGCTGCCTTTAGAACTGAACTAGTCTGAAGTTCTGTTTCCAGTTTACCTCCTGAATCCACTTACTATAGCACTACTCTTGTTGTCCTGAAGGTAAAATTCCAGTCTAGAGTATTGCAGTTACTCCCATCCCCACCTTTTGTGGCATCATCTCTGGTAGCAAGCCCAGCTTGGATCACAATTTACATTGCTAACTGCTGTGCAGTGCAATGAAGTCAATAGAGCTACGTGGGGGAATCCACAATATTTATAAGTAACAAACCCCTACAAGAAAGGTGAACACAAAAAAGCCAAAAGTGAACACACATATATATTTCTCTATTTGCAATCCTAAGTTTTAAAGCCTGGTTCTCAGAATAAGGGGATCGTGTAAATTTCCCAGGAAGATGGGTGGCTAAAAAAAATCCCAGAATTAGGAAGATAAGTATCACTTAATATGGCATAAACCTTGGAAGATGCTGGCTCTGGCCTGTTAAATGTAGGAAGGTATTCTGTAGGTGTCTGAATTATTCCAAAGGAAAAAATTTACCCTGATTTTCAAACAGGCCCACAAAGACAAACATACAACAATCAAATTCTCTCCCTACTGCTACAGTCACTAATACAAATCCATATTTTGTATACATGTTTTGTATAGCTAAAACATTAGGACATCTCCTTGAGTAGATATATAATTCTTCTCTTTTTCTTACTAAAAGTTGATATATTATTTTGATTAACTACCTGTCAGGGATTTGCTTGGCTGTCTAACCAAATGAGGGAATGATTTTTCCGCTATAACTAGGAAAAAAAAGTTATTCCTTTTCAGCAGATGAATTATGTCTCTGCTTTCCTCTGAAGAGCTGGCTTTGGAATGGGTTTAGGCAACACCTTAAAAATAACATGAGCTGGATAGTTCTTTTACTCTCTGGAAGGGTCAGTTCTAAGCAAACACTGGAAAGAAAATCTGTCTGTTTTGATGCTCAAAAATAACTAAACTGAAAATATTAAAGAACAGTTAATAAGCTCAAGCAATCTATGTGTAGAATACTGGTAAGTGAGAAGTTTCATCAGGAGGAGAATGTGGGATATGTAATGACAGATGTAGGTAAGAAACCCTTTAACAGAATGAATACATGTTGATAACTATATACATTAACCAGTGTAGCTTTAGATTCCCAGTGTTTCCTTCATTTCAAAATCTTACCTGCAAGGTAGATGGAGCAGAATGGTGCTTCTTTTGAACCCACAAATAGTTCATTATCATTCACAAACTAACAAAAGGACCACAACGAATTCACTGCTACAGAGCTCCTAACTACTGAATGCCTTTCTCTTTAACAGTGTTATACCTTTCAGCCCAGAACAAGTTAATCTTTTTCCTACACACAACTAGGAGGAGCTGGTTTATTTAGGGTGACGTACAGGCTTTGCCCTTCTCCTGACTATGCACCATACACACTTTGCCACTCAGGTCTCAGTTCAGAACAACTTCTCCAAGACAAAACATTTTTCTTCAAGTATATCTTTTCAAGTAGCAGCTGTACTCCCAAAGGCCAAATGGAAATACATGATTCAGGCTTCTCTTAGTGTACAGAGAACTAAAAGGAATTCATTTAAATTCTATAGAAAACTGTCCCAAATATCTAGGCAATTAGCATTTTCAGCTAGTCATTAGTATTTTATTTTCTTTAAAAATTATGAGTCACACTCTGCAAAGCAGATCCTCTGTTTGACAGGGGACAGACTTAAAAGCAAAGTTAAGCCTTTAAGCAAAGGGCAAGTTATTCCCAACCTTCTCTTTACCTATGGTAAGGTCTCCTGAGACTAAAAAACATGGCTAGAAAATAGCTGAAGGATACTTACGAAAGGAAAGTAGAAGACTAGTGCATTTAAAACAAAAATGTCACTATTTTGTTTTCAATTAACTTTTAATTATGATCAACATAAATCTTATTAAACAGCTGGTTATGAATCATTAGGCTCCAGCCACTCCTCTTTTCTAAGCCAAAGCAGCTCTCAGAGTGTGGGGAGGATGACTTAGGAGCTGACTTCATGTAAACTCATTCAATCAGGGCTGACCTCTGAATCCAAAAACAGGAGCTGGCACAAACAAAGTAGAGAAAGGGATTTTGAAAGTGTAAGTAGGCAAAGGTGAACAAATAAACACCATGGAGCAGTATGATGTGGTGCAGACTCCCTAATGTGTATCACAGGTGTATTCTCCCCAAAGCTCAGACACGGAGATGTCCTTTAGCACCTGCTATGATGACTATTTATTGAGCAGCTATCAGTATCTACAGTGAATCTTTAAATATATATCCTATTGCTGTACATAAATTGTAACTTCTCCCCACTCGTGTTCTGAGAGCTGATTTATTAAACACCAGCATGTAACAGTAGGTGCTCAGGAGTCAGCTCAGTGGAAAAACTGATCAGATTGTTCCTCTGCCTGTTTGTCCCTCAGCCTGCTGCCAGAGCACACGGCAGCTGCCAAGGGGTTGCACACTTCTGACTGTTGCAGAGCAATTAAACTGGCATCTAACCCACTCAGATTCCCTGCTTTAGCACTCCTTACCTAGAACAGTTTGAACAGAAATCAAGATTTGTAAAGCCAATCAAGACAAAAACCAAAACAAACAACACCACCACCCCAACTCCCCACCAAAAAACTCCAAAACAACTTACAAAACCACCTGAAAGCTGCACAGAAGTTATTCATCCACCTCCTGTCTTCATTTGTTTTCAAATTTCATTTCATACTAACCCTTCTAGCCAAAGAGTGTCCAGCCCCTTCCTTCTCCCCTCTCATCTCCCTCATTAAGCATTTCAACAAATTTAGACCACTCAAACTTTGTCTTTTGATTTTTCTTTGGATTTTTCTCTTTTTTTCCCTTTTACCTTTAAAAGCAAACTGAAAACGCTGCTGTCAAGGTTTGGGCAAAGAGGTCTTCTCTGTAAATACTAACCCAGTTACCTAAGAAATAAGCTTTACCAACATCATACCCACCCTCAGTTTTAGTTTCTTTAATGCATTTTAAATTAAAGGTATGCATTTAAACTGAGTAACTTGAGAGGGAAAGAATACTTTAGAAAACACAGGTATTGTCACCACGTCCTCCCCAGACACATCCAAGCACCAGTCAGGTCTCTTAGCTACAGACATATCCAGCTGTTCCAACACAGTCACCTGATAATCCATCACTTCCAGCTCCTACAGACAGTCAGCATTTGCCCCAGACTGTTCTCATGTGCTGCACCAGTAGCAGATGTTTCTATCTACATGACAGAAAAAGGCAATATTTGACATTATCCTTTCAATGCAGAGACCCAGATGATCTTTTCTGTGTAAAATCTGTCCTTTTCCTCATTAATCATGATGCTGGACTCAACTATCTGCAGACCTTGGCAATGCCCTCTGCATTTAATGCAGGTGCTATTTAATGGCCTGTCTCTGTCTCCTCTTTGAAAGAGAATGCTCCAGTTCTGACACTGACACCACGACTTCCTTAGCTCTGTGGGTACATAGGTACACACATTCAACAAGTCAGCATAGAGGGCTCCAGCTATGAAAGTTGCTCTCAAAGAATAGAATGGCCTCAGTATCACAAATAAAATCACATTAAAAACGTATCTCAAGGTACCACCTCATTGCACATGTAGCATTAGTCTCAAGCAAATGCATAGTCTCAGGCCATATGAGTTCTAGACAAAATTCTAATTTAATACAAGAATGAGTTCCACATGAAATAATCTAAACTTAGTAACAAAACTCCTCTTCAAAATGCCACTTTTATATCAGAACTGAAGATGCAATCACCAAGTCCACTTACAGTTTGATCATCACACTTTCAAACTTGCCTGACATGCTCAGAAGCTCAATTCATTTGTAAACTTATCTGAAATACAAAGGCATTTTAGAGATAAAATAAAACTGCATTCTTTTCCACTGTATAATTCCCATCAAAAATATTTCCAGCACTTCCATTTCTAATGGAATGACCTAATGAAAGCATCTGAAAACAGATGCTTTTCAAATTATTCTCAAACCAAAAGAGCTGGTTTCCTCCAGACTGCATGATGTTGCAAGCCTTAAAAAAAAGATTATCACCAAGCTGCCCTCAGCTAAGTTCACTTCACTCTATGCACATTGCATCGTCCACAAGGAATACAGAAATAACCCTCTATAAATGTCCTTCTGTTCTCCTATTCAGGGTAAGCAGACCTTAAGTACTTAAGTAATTTGTCTATTTTGATGGAATTGCAGTGTGACTCCATGAAATTCTCTGATTATTCAGTGCAAACTGAAAAGTTAGATGTTTTTACTTGGTGCTGTATTAAGACTGCTAGTGAAAAACCTTTGGGAAGGACACAAAGCACCTGAGGTCTCTCTTTTTGCTGCCGCAAATAGGTTCATTTTGTTACTTTGTGAAAGATCAGGCTGGCACTTTTCACTGTTTAAAAGTTCTCTTCTTTGAGACTATATGTAGCTTTATGGCTAATGAAGTGGGAGAGGATGGTGAAAACCAGGTTCTCTGATTTCACACACAGCACACACAGTCAGCAATGCAGCATCTCTTCAACTGGCTCCTCACATTTCCAAAACTCTGGGCTAGTGAGCATTAACAGAAAAAGGTCCAATCAAAGTAATTCAGTTTCCTGCCCTTCTAAGTCCTTTCTACTTCTGCTGGGCCTCCACCACAAGTACAAGTACAAACTGCTTCCTGGTGTGCTGTTGACATTCCATAAATATCTCTTCTGTCTCTTGATCTAAGTCTTCTCAGCTCCTTTCATATGGGGCACAAAGGGAAGGACGGAAGGACCCTCCTCTTTGCTAAGTCTAAAAGTTTCAACGTGGGGACTTGCCTTTTCAGACCAATTATAGTTCACAACATTCAGCTTTGAACATTGTCTTTCCTTCTTTTCTAAGAATTCCTGGTGTGCTTAACAAGTCATAAAGCTGTAACATCACACTGAGATTTGTCCCCTCACTTAATATATGCTCTGTTCACTTATTGCCCTTTCAATATTGTTAAAAGAAATACTTGATATTTCTATTTTCACACTACCTTGCTTCTTTGTGTTGACTCTCCTGTGCTGCCTCCTGTGTTTTTATATATGCCTCCTGCTTCTTTTGCTGCTGGAAAACTCAGCTCTCCTTTAGCTTTCAAAGTCACACAAAGACAAAAAAAAAAATCAATTTTAAAAAAATTCCTCTGTCCTCGAAGAGGTCCTTTTTCATTCCCCTGTTCCTAATATTAATGTGCCTCTTAGGAATAAAGCATAAAAGATTAAATGCATTTGAAGGAAGATCTTGATAGATGTGAAAAGCTCTCTTTCAGCTTGAAGTTATGAAGCAAAAATATCATTCCATATGCATCCACAAATAAAAAAGGAAATTAGAGCTTCAGTGATTTTGTTTCAAGATTATTCTAATTTAGCTTCAGGTGACTGTTTTTGGCCTCAGGGCACCCTGGGCCAAAGGAGGGTCAATACTGAAAGGCTGTTTTATCTAAAGTGTGACAAAGTAAGCATAAAACATTTATTTCCCTTGGACTTCCCAGGCAGCAAATAGCCTAGCTTACAATTGAAATGCAGATAGTATGTTGCAGAGAAAAATATTTTTGTTGATGAGTCCAAATGAAACAGAAGGGTTTGTCACAGAACTTTCATATTTATTCCACTTTATTTTGTCTCACACTTCAGTTTCTTCCACACACCTATATCTCAACCACAACTCCTGCACAAACCCATACCCAAAACGCAGGGGATAAGCAGGTGAGAAATCTTTCTTATGACATCAACACATGTCCCCAAGGAAGAGATCAACAAGGAAAATGACACAACTGAGCAGCTGGTGCCAGATACCTGCCCACCAGAGCCAGGTAGGAGGGTCTGCTAGTGGGGAACAAAACACTTCTTGTTACAACATCATAAAAGGGTGATGCCCAGAAATTACCTTTCATCAGTTAACATTCAATTGGCTTCAAGTAACGCAAACAGGAAGAACCTGCAGCACTGCCCATGGAAATAGTTTATAAATACAACACTATTAGAGTTCTTGTGCTTGTGGGCACTTAGTAATACATGACAGCATACAAGTAAACCATGTGACATTTTGCTCAAACCATTTAATATGGTTTTCTCTTACACTATTTGCAAATTTTTCCATCTAAATTGAAAATTAGTAATTCACAATGTTAAAACTGATTACCCCTGTGGGCCTGAAGCACACCCAGTCAAACAAAATGCAGAGGTAAGCAAATTCCAGCAACTACCATAAGGCTGACTGAAGCCTGGCTCTCTAAATTTGCACAGGAAACCTTTGTTGTATTTGGCAGCCACTCTCTTGTGGAGCTCTCAGAATTTTTATTTTTTTTTTGTCTACAGACCTTATTGCTCAACAGAGGAAGAAAATTCAGCCAATAAAAGTCAGTTACTGATACCTTTGCTAATTTACTTTGACAGCCTAGATTATTTTGGATATCTCAAAAGCTGCGCATCCTTTAGGACAGAATTATTTAACCTGCAAACTATAACCTTTAGTCCTGCTCCTCAGCCCTGATGATTACTGAAGAACACAGATTCCATAGAAGTCATCAAATGGCTAACAATCTGTTTTATAGAGAGCCTGAGTGCTTATCAAACCCTGCCTTGCCATCCAGGTTCTGCAGTTCCTCCTATACCACCATGTAAGAGACCAAACATTTCCGAAGGTCTCTCCTCCATGCAGGAGTGCCTGGAAGCACTGCAGTAACAAAATACCCAGTCTCTGGGGGAAGGGAGGGTCTCAAATTGCTCAACAGCCAGTCTGCTGGCTGGCCAAAGAGAAGATTTTCGTGGCTCTGGCAGGAGCTCTGTCCAGCCTTTCACAGCCAGTAACCATGAGTTCTCCTAAATTATGACAGCTGCAAGTCTCAGGGAAGAGTGGAGGCCAAATATTTATCCACAAATGTCAAATATGATCTTATTTATTCATCCTTGAGATGTGAAGTACCTGTGTGGTATGTCAATCTGACTGATAGAAGTGGGCACATGGCAGAATCTTGCTGAAATTAAAGGGCATTAGCTCCCTAGACACCTACCTATAATGGCAGCAAAACAGCAGGAGACACCAAACACCAGTCTGTGGACTGTGCTGAGGACACTTTTCTTCAGAGACAAGGAAATTGCTGGGGAGTGTCAGTTTATTTACCTCTGATACTGATCAAGGAACTAGTGAAAGATTTGAAATTTGGAAGAAAAGTATTTGAAAATGAAAAAGAATAGTATGTTAAGCAGGAAAAGTATAGCAGCCACACAGTAAACACACTCAGCTTCACAAAAAAAAAAAAAAAACCCAAACACATTTAACAGTTTCACTGCAGTTTACAAGCAGAATAGCACTGAAGACAAGGAAAGGCAATTGTGAATCTAGAAGTGAAACTACACAGAGCATACCACAAGTATTTATATGAATTACCTTCAAAGAGGGTATAAAAGAACTTGAAGTAATAAGGCCAAACTAAAATCTGCCATAGAAACCATAATAGCTTGAGGATGTATTAATTTATCCACAGCAAGCCACAAATTAAATACATAGTCAAGACAGGAGAAGGCATTTACATGAAAGGAAAAAAGAAATGGAACCAAGACAAATAAGCAAATAATCAGGACCAAAAAAAGTTTGGGTAAGTGTTTAGAAGAACAGGTATCTCAGTAAGATTCTCTCTCTCAGAAATAACAAGTATGGACATCTAGGTTAATCAGATTAAGACTACTTTTACCACAATATACAAAAAAAATTAAATTGACATAAACTTACAAAGGTGCCCTAAAACAATACAACCCAAAGTGCTTATTCATAAAAAGACTTATTAATCCAACAGAAAGAGAGCAAAACTATACTTAGTATAATTTGGAACAGGAGACTTATTTAGTGTTCATGGACAATACTAAAGTAATCCAAATAAATGCTTCCATTGCATAGAGCATTTTCTCTCACCTCCATTTAATTAATTACAAACTGTATCTAACACCTGTTAAACTCCACCACTTCTGTGACTTCTAAAAGTAGGTGGGTTTAACAGTGTTCACTCCAGATGAACCAAAAGCATGGTTTGCAGCAACCTCAGGTTCTTGCTACAAGAATGCATTTCAGGGATAGCATGAAACAAGTCCAGAAGTTGATGGAACTGCTTATGCTGGGATCCTTCAATAAGACCTGCCATCACTTCAAGACAGCAAAGACGTTGCTACAGCTGCCTTCAGAAACATGGTGCTATCCTTATCAGTTCATTGGAGCATTGCCTTCCTTCTAAGCCACAAAATCAGCTGCAGTTCAATACTATGAGCTCTCACTCTGTCAGGGCCCTTCAAGTGCACTGTGTGGATCTGCAGCACACTGTGCCTGTAGAACATGCAGCCTTCAGGAAAAAAAAGGCCTAATTAAAGCCACAGAACATTAGCAACATGAATTATATCAACAACTGCTAAAGGTAACATAAGCCTAAATCCAAAGGCAATCTTTGTTCCACCAGCTACCAAGTTGTAGTAAACTTTGGGAAAGGCATGTAAAGGATATAGTGGATGTGCAGACCATCTTAGAAGATCCTTTAGGTAGAACTGGTGCCTGTGGATTCAGAATGTTAAGAGCAGGCATACAGCACTACAATTAAGCCATGTGTGGGCTAGGGAGGACAGAATCTGGAGGGTATAATGCCTAAACCACCCTTCACACAAGCTGTTACTGGCATGTAAGCTAAGAGATAGTCTCCTGTTATTTTATGCTTGTCGGTTCAATAGGCCTTACAAAACAAAGCTATTCCCTGATGGCTGACTGTTGTTTCCAACAGTTACAAAGCCCCAGTTCAGAATACATCATGGTTTATGTTGGTTTTCTCCTGTTAGTTAAAGCAGCAGCTTTTACCCAGACTACTAAAAACATCGTGCATTAAAAGATACCACACAACTCTGAAATAAACAGCACATTTGGACTCACTCTCCACTCTAAAATCCTTCTTTCAGTAGAAATCATGGTAACAACCATTTGGCAACAAAACAGTTTTCCCTGCTATGAAACTCAATACAACTGTTCAAAAAAAATCCACTCTGCAGCTGCTGCAAGAGAAAAATCCAAACCTTAACAATAGGCATCTGGACTTGGTGCTTGGAAATAATTTGGGAAACGAGTTTTACCTCAGTTTGAACACACTTATAAACTAGAGTGCTGTTGGCATTGTTTATGTCAGAGGAGACATGCAAATAGTAAAGGGAACCCACCTTTCAGAATCAGCCCCTTTGTGTCAGACAGATGCCACAAATGCCAAGGCATCAGTGCAAAACTCAGGGAAAAAGTAGAGGGTACATTTCTTGTAAGAAATAGATGTATGAGAAGAAAAAAACCAAGTGACCCTGCTAGCTGCAGCATCAGAAAAGGGAAAGTGGATATTTACTTGACCCATTATATTACATTACTTAGGACACCCACCAGTTCTGAAGTATCACTAACTCTGATCTATGAACCCTTGAGGCTCCTTTTACAGTTCTTTCCCATTAGAGATAACCACTCCCAGTAAGGAATGTTTTAAAATTAATTAAAGAAACACTGAAGAAAGAAAAGAGTCTATGCTTGCTCAATGAATTGCTTCTCGAAAAGCAGGGCAGTGGTTATCCTGACTAACAAAAGCATAAAATGTACATTGTTTCCATGAGTTCCAAGATTTTGCAGTGAGCCTTTTCACAAAGGCACTGAAAGCTGCACCAAGACCTCAGCCTCTTAGGCCAGCTTTCAGCCTGTCACTGAGCATGCAATCCAGTGCTGGCCCCTGCTCTTGCTGGCTTCAAGAATGGGAGAGGATTTTTAAAAATAGGGTGATTATCAGTAGTAGGGAATTAACACAAGTCAGTTGAGAAGAGAACAGTAAAGCTTGTGTCTCCTGCTTTGTTGTTGGAAACACTTACAGCAAGAGAACACTGTTTACACACAGTAATGCATGGTTACAGCTGGTTTGCATCAAAGGAGAGGCTGTGAACATTTGTTAGACTACAGGCACAAAGTTTTTAAAAGACTGAGAGTCTTTTCTTTTAAGCCAGAATCTTTTGGTAACTATTGCAGCACTTACCTTCTCTAGCTGAACAAACCTTTGTCTCCTCTGCTACCGGTAAGGAAAAAAAAATCGTTAAAGACATGAGACAGTAGACACTAAACATTCAGCAGCTACTTGATGTAAATAAGATTGAGAGCCACTTTAGCTCTGCTCCCCTTAAGCTTTATCCTTGCCTACTGCTTAAAGAACAAATCCTTGAAGGAAGACCTCCACATACAATAAGATATACTTAGAGTATGTCTGTCTTTTTTATAGCAGTCTTTGCACTGAACAGTTTCAGTTCAGAAGGAAGCTAGAGATGCAGCTTCTGTTTTGCTTCTCGGGTTATCTTTTGAATACTCAGCATCTGTTTCAGATATTATGAGTTGCTCCATTTGCATTTTAGTGGAAAGGAAAAGGTGTCCAGCAGTAGCCAATGCCTTATTGATAAAGTAACTTAAAGACTTTAAGTGTCACAGCTAATTAGGAAATGTTTCTTGCCATTTATTTCAGAGCTTCTTTTCATTGCCAGAATAGAGAAGAGACACCAGAATACAAAACCAGCATCACCTGGCTGGTATTAATGAGCAGTTAATAGCGATGGGATTTGACTGGCATTGCCATAACAGAGGTGTACAAGATATCATCTCTGTTTTTCAATGAGGAAAATGAGCTGTAATATGCATGTGGACCAACACTGTCTCTACTCTGTCTATTGGGTTCATCTAGAAAACCCTTGGCACTTTATCTACCAGGCACTTGTTTCTCCAGTCAAAACCCTGACTCTTCAGTGACTGCCTTGGTGTAAGGCACACACAGATGCAGAAAATGCAGATGATGCACAGCCTGTAGAAACCACCATCTGGGACAACACAGACACAGAACCATACACAGCTCCCATAGCAAGGCTGAAGACTGTTCACAACCTGCACACAAAAGCACAGTTGTGCTAGCATGGAGGTCAGCTGGTACCACAGCTCCACAAAATACCCTTTCCAAAGGGAAGGGCACAGCACAATGAATGAAGAAAAGGTGAAGTATATCCACACCACCCCAAGGTGAGCTTCTGCTGTCATTATATGTTACAGGTTTTTCTATTCTAACTACTAGAAATGGTCACAAAACAAATCCTATTCCCTTTTTACCATTAAAAGAAAAGGGAGGGGGGGGTGGGAAATGCATGAAATGGGAAGAAATTTCAGTGGAATTCATGTTGTTAAATTTTCATATGAGAAATCCATTTTATTTACTTGCAAGGCATCTTACTGTGTCATTATCTCCTTACTAGGTAACTGATATCTCCTTACTTTAAAATGTTGGTAACAAAAATTCCAAACAGCTCTATCATCAAACTAAACGTACTTCAGTATTTATTGGCCAATATATTTCCAAGGTACTTAAAGAACTTGTAAAATCAAACTAGTATGGGATGACATTATAATCAAGAATTCTGCCATATTAAACATTCTTATGATTTAAAAAAAAAAAAAGAGCGCATTCAAAATTAACTACTTAAATTAAGCTGAAGCTATAGTATTTACTCTTTCACAAATTATCAGACACCAAAACATAGAGGTGAAATTATTGTAAAGACCAGCTTCAGAATCACTACGAAGATTCAAATTCCCATTTATCAAGTTTGCCTCTACTCATTCTCATCATATGCTTAGTCCCTCTATTTAAAGATATTTTCAAAACTTCTTTGAAAAAGTGACTGAAGTGCTTACATTTGTTTTGCCATCACCTGTTGGGCAGTGCTAAGGAAACAGTGTCACACAAGAGAGGCCCTCCAAGGTGCCGTTCCTCCCTTTGACAGCGGTGGACGCAATAGGAGAACGTCAGTGCGCTGTTTATGGCAAGGCTGGGTCAGAACAGAGAGCTCTGGGGGGCACCACGCCTTTGGCCAGCTCCCCTTTTCGGCGGTTCTGGGCTTCAAACACGGAGTTGCTCGCGTTGCAGTCGTTCTTCCAGCACCCTCTAGTGCCGACGGCGGCTTTGACTCGTCGCTACAATGGGGACACCATCCCTCCCCAAGCCCAGCGTGCCCTCGGCGCAGAGCTGCTCTGCCAACTGGGAACTGTGGATGTGTCCCGCTGCAGGAGCTTCCCACACCACCACGCGCTCCTGCCGCATACTCCGTTCTCATCTCTGACGTGTTCATTTTTCTTCCAGCAAATGGCACGTTAATTTTTGTGTACCACAAAGAAAACAGGGTAATTTGCCTTCAAATAAAGACATCCCCCGAACTGAAGTCAACATATGAGTACATTGTCTTTGTGTTAAGTTTACTTAGGTAAATAAGTAGTCAATTATTTGGGTCAGTCACATCACCTCCTAAACGATGGCATTGTTAAACAAGCAGCCTTTCTTACCTCTGATTTCCTTACAGAAGACTTCAAGGCTTGTATTTCAGAACCCTCTTCTCTTTGCAGCCACAAGCTGGTTGAGAAAGACACAAAATGGAAGACAGAAAGCCATTGGAGACCAGCTGTGGAGTTTACAAACAGAACAGATTCTGAAATGTGAAATGAAACAGACCCACTGCCCCACGCTGAAATGCTGGCCAGGCAGCATCCCAGTGTGAAAGCAGAGTATGGGGGACAGCAAGGGAATGATCACAGCTCCCAGGCTCCAGACACGGATACAGAACTGGATATTCTATTAAGGAGCAAGGCTAAGATCAAATAGGGTATAGGAAAGTAAGAAACCTGCTGGAAACCAAGTCAAATATAAAATGCAATTAGCATTTCAAATCAAATATCTGTCCCGTGTTGTACTACTGACTTAATGAACTGCAGTGGTGCTGTTGTTCACCACGCCCTTCCTTAAGGACAGTCATTCTGCTTCCCTGAAGTCACAACAATGTTTTTTTCTCTTAATCACTCTTACACTCTATTATTTACTTGGGATTTCACATGGGGTGGGACAGTTTAGAAATTTACAGACTAGGCAGAGGACATAAACCTAACTAGTAACACTTGTTTATAAAGCACTCACCTCTTGGCCTGGAAGGATTTCCTTCTAAGTTGGTAACATATTTAAAGTTATTCTATTTTTATTTACAACATTAAAAGTAGATGTCTCAGAACTACAGCTGCATTCTGTCCAGCTAGTTTACCCGTAATTACTTACACAATCACACAGTGAATTCTAAATGCAAACAAATCTTTGGCCAATACTCTTTGCTATGATCCATGAACTATTTACTCAATTCATTGCAATACATTTTTTCAAAAACTTGCAAAAATACACCTTGTACTACTAACAATTACATTCTATTGATTAATTCCCCCTAGATAACCATCAACTGAATACACTAGAATCCTCACTGAATCAAGTCACTACTTTAGGAAAGACAAAAGCAAATTTCTGCAGACATACAATCCTATGGATTTTGGAATTTCATAGGAAATGTAAATTTAAACAAATAAATTAGAAAAGGCATAAAAGCTACCACTTCAAACAAATAAAATCACACAACAGGTTAGATTAGTTTTGCTCCTTACTCCATTGAATACCACCAGCCAGATACTTTCAATATCTTCTACCTCAACTTCCAAAAACTGGTACAGGTTAAGTTTTGGTTCTTTATACACCTGTGCACCAAACCACACTTAAAATATAGGTTACAACAATAAACTAAAAGGCTGAGTGCATTAAAAAGGAAAAAAAAAAAGGAAAACTTTTTTAAAAAAAAACACACTGTGTGTATTAATAATTCTTTATTATATATTACTTACAGTTATTATTTATTATTTCCTAATAAATTTATGTCAACCATTTTAACTTTGAATATAAAATTCCTTTAAACTCTGCCATGGTGACCCAATCTAATTCACAGCAATGTTCCATATTTTAGAACAGCACTACTAAAAACTTTGGGCAGCATTACTTGGAACAACTACACAGAGCATCCACAGTTGAAAAAATCCTGTATATAATAACTAGCAAGCAGTCTTTTGATACTGAAATCATATTATTGTGGCTGCATTACTGGGTTTTCTTCTGAAGTGTGGGATGGAAAACCAAATTAATTGTGCTGCTGGAAGAGAGAAAGCCAGTGCTGAAAGCAGTGTGGGGAACAGCGTTCTGCACTGGCGCTGGCACTGTATGGTTTGTTTTATCTTGCCATGCTCCTGCCTTAGGATGTATGTTTGGGGGCAGCCTTGATCTCTTCATGGTTTTTCAGCTTCAAAGCTTATGGCAGATTTCCTAAAATTATAAAAATATATGTGCATTACAAAAAACACATGCATTAAGATGCACATGGTATTTGCCTTTCTCCTTTATCAAGGAGAAGGATGAACCAAGTTTCTATGTTTTAACGAGACTTGACTACATTTAGTGTAGACCTGGACAAAAGAGTCCCATCCACATAATAATGTGCATTAAAGGATTGTCTTTTCCTAGACACCTTGCTTTTTTTCCCCCTTTGACAGAACTCTGGCTTTACTCAGTGCCTGTGGCTCAGAATTTGGACACGTTGTACTGTCCCATACAGGAGAAGCACTAGGCTGCATCTGCCTTTGGGTTCTAAAACATTCGCCAGAATGAGAGCACGACACAGCTGTTAAACCCAACTGCAGTTTAGGCAGCACCTGTAAATGCTGCTGTCAGCTCCGGAGAGAGAGCACCGTTTAATTGTCAAAGCATCTGAGACTGGCAGCCAGGCTTCTGGGTGCACTGTGCTCTCACACCCATCCCCAGTTTCCCATGACCACAATACTGCACCACGGTGTGTGCTACTGTCCCTGCACGATCCTCAGTTAACCTCCAAACTAGGATTCAGTCAGCAGGGAAGGACGTCGTTTAGAGCAGGATGATCACAACCACCCCCTCGTAACACACCTGTGACTGTTATTGTCTGTGAAGGGCGACTGTTTAAAAATCAATTGCAGGCATACCAAAGATACCTTCAATGGCTTAAACAGCCGCCAACACTACACAGCTGTGCAAGAACTGCAATTGCTATTCCGAAGCAGCAGTGAAGGGCGCAGACACCATAAATCACGGCGTACTCCAGACATTCGCATTGCTTCTGACAGCGGTTTTCCTCCAAACACGAGAACACGACGTGCTCAGTAACTCAGCAAACCCACAGCTCGTCCAAGTCGGCGAACAAGGGGGGTTTTAGCAAAGCTTACCCATCAGTTTCCTCCGTTCAGCCTTCCTGCCCACTTAAACAAGGGAGTTAAGGCCTTTTTCTCCTCAGACAGGCGCAGTTCCAGACCCAGCCCAGCCAGAGGACCCTCCCGTGCGGTGCCCTGGCAGCCCGTGCCAGGAGCTGAGGCCAGGAGGGACCGGAGTGCTGGCGGGGGCTGATAGCGGCATAGCCCCTCACGGGCCGGCCTAGCGCCCCCGCCGCCTTTCACCTGGGAATGGCCGGGGAGAGCAGCAGGGGAGGTTTCAGACCAAAACCCTGGTAGTGGGCACGGGCAGCATCCCCGCTGCTCCACAGCTCCCCGCACTCACCGGCCATCGACAGGGGCACTAATAGGCGGCAGAACTCCCCTGTACAAACTACCTGACTATGAGGCTATGGCTAGGTGAGGAGCGGGCTCTGCTCCCAGGATACCGATGGGAGCACACAGTCTCAACCTGTGCCAGCGGAGGTTCAGGCTGGACATTAAGAAGAACCTCTGCAGAGGAAGAGTGGTTGGAAGGAGCTGCCCAGGGAGGTGGCGGAGTCACCGTCCCTGGAGGTATTTCGGGAGAGTGCGGACGCGGCTCCAGGTGATACCCGAGGTGGTTTTGAGGCCGTTCCTCTCCTGCGCCGCTCCAGCGTCTCCGTAAGGGGGCGCGCGCGCAGCCCGCCCTCAGCACGAGGCGGCAGCGGGGCCAATGGGAGCCGGGCTGGGCGGGGCCAAGAGGGCGGGGCGGGGG